>APFE031377365.1:47092-91943 GCA_000404065.3 Pinus taeda
TTCAGTCCATAGTATTGGATGCTTCGACATGTGTAAATATGTATTGTAACACTAAAAGGAACATAATGAAAAATCAAGCTGGTAGTCCCGTTTTGGGATCCAAGGGAAAATCTCTGTGTATATGTGTTTTATGTGTTATGCTCTTGCATTGTTTATTTTCTGTGTTTTAGAATTTGTATGAAGGTAATTTGTGTACGGAGTTCAAACCTACATGAGTTGGGGTTCATTGAATCATATAGATTCTCAACATTATTTTATCTTATCAATGTAAATGCCACAAAGGGAGTGGGTTAGGGGACATCCTTTCTTGACTCTGCTATTTCTTTTAGTCTCCTGAGAGCAACCCTCACTGGTCTTAAGTGTAGCAATAACATTATTTAATAACATAGATGCAACAACTCTGATATCGAGAGGAACCATGATCTCTTTGAGCCTTTTCCATAACTTCTCACGAGGGATAGCATTGAAAGATTTCTAAAGTCAACAAAACAACTAAAGATATCAATTTACTATTGCGACACTCCTCGAGAATGGTCCTCAGTGTGAAAAGGTGGCTAATAGTTGAGTGATGCATTCTAAAACTAGCTTTTCCTTTATCTCTTTTAGCATGAGTTCCAAGTCAAATGCTAATCATCTTTTCCAAAATTAGCCCATATAATTTAGCTAAAATATGAATAATAATGATAGTCCTATTGTTAAAGGGAATGTTTTCCTCCCCAGTTTTAAAGATAGGGAAAATAAGTATTTGTGTTCAAGTCTTAGGGAAGTTGTGTTTCACAGCAAAATTGAGGAGTTTGTGTATGTGAAAGATGATGATAGACCTTCCCATTTTGAAAATTTTAGCTTGATAACATTCACTATCCCTAAATTTCCCATTAGCAAGGTTTCTTAGCTTGAACTCCATGTCTTGAAAAGAAAATGTATCTTCCTTTATAGGAGCTTTTATGATGTTTCCCATGGTGTCCAGGGAGTCATAAATATTCTTTAGAGATGTATCCAATTCTTTAAGGGGATCAAATTATTTTATTTCATTTTAGGGACAAGAATATTCATCCAAAATGTTTTGGGCTCAACTTTAGAGATTTTAAGAAGACACATTTGCCTCTTATTTATATAATGTTTTCTTCCTTTTGATCAAATCTTTGTACATACTCATATTTTCAAGCTTTACAGTTCCATTAGGAGAATCCCTAATTTTTTTCCTAGTAATGTTACAATCCTTATAATACAAAGGGTTGTAAGTTCTAATATTTTTTTATGAGATATCTTGGTAGAAAATTTTTTAACAATTTGGAGAGGGTTGTAGTAAAGTTGTGGTAGATGAGATTGATGTTATCATTATAATTAAGAGCTATATCCCTTGTTTATCTTTTAAGAAGATATCCATTTTCGTTTTGTCAAAGTGAATGTGCCTTTGGAGATCCCCATTTTTTTGCATGTGGCTAGTGTGTATACAAAGGTTTAGGGTTAATAATAGGGGTTTATGGTCATATTTATGCTCGTGGTCATCCAAGAGGTCAAAATTGATAACATGGTTGAGAACATGTCTATCACATATTACATAGTTCACAAGGTTGTTGCCAAGCCCATGAATGTACAAGTCATCTGGAGAGATGTAGGTCACTTATTAATATTGTTACAAATAATAAGGTCTTAGGAATGGAAAAGCTCAATTAGCTCATTAAAAAATATGTGCTTGGCTATTTATTCAAAATTTATTTGGAATTTACAAGCTAAGTCATAATCCTCATCAGGCCATAGGAGGTTATGGCTTGAGTTATTACTTAAAACAAGAGCTTGATAACTAGCAGTTCTACCATTGAAATCCCCAAGAAAAAGAATGTTTCCCTCATTCCTTAAACTATGAATATCATATTCTAAGGTAATGAAGAGTAAAATATTTTGTAGGTTGTCTTTCTTATAGGAGGAAGAGTTAATAGCGGTAGAGTAACATATTGCGAGAAAATTATGTGTTGGAAATCGAGTCAGAAATTTTGATCGAAATGTGCTAGTTAAGGGGGTCAATCTCGTCAAGTCAAATGTGGGGAGAAATAGTATTTTTTACATAAAAAGTTGTACCACTGAAGCCTTTATGATATTTTTTCCTATTCCAAGGAGGCCAAAGAATGAATCCATTTATCTGAGTAACCTTATATTCATCGTGTTCCCATGTTTGAATTAAGAAAACATGATCAATATCACTTGGGGTCCAAATTAACATAGGACCCTTATGTTGTGGAAAAGCACAACAGTTCAAGAAGAGGATCCAGAGTGTTCCTAATTCCTATTTATCACTTTTATTTTGGACTCTATATCTCATAATAATGTTCCTCTTTCGAATGATTTCTCGTTTGCCTTCATTTCGTGCCTACTTTACATTTTGAACATCTTTTCTTAATTCAACTTGGTCTGCTCGAATAAGATATTCATTTATAAAGATCCCCGACCCTTTTATACTTGGAGATTTACTATGAATATATAACTTGTAGTCATTGAAACTTTACCTTAACATGGATTATTCAATATTATTCTTAAAACTATTTCCCACCCTTTTTTCTTTTGTTAGATATTTTTGTTTAAATTTGTCAACTAATTTTTAGTTATTATTTTACTATTCCTAATGTTTCCTCGCGTTTTTCTCTTTTATACCATAAATTATGAGCCTCTTTTATGGCACTCATGTTCTAGTTCAATTAATTTGTTCATTCCATATTTTATGGGGTTGATATCTATTTGATTAGTTGTGTTGCTTAGGGATGCATTATTATCTAGGTTTTCTTTTAATTACTTAATTTTTTCTTTGACGGTGCAATTTTCTTCAGACATTCATTATTTTTTGTGTTTTATTTCTGGTATCATATCATTCATTCCTTGAATTTTAGTCATGAATGTTATCATGCTACCTCTTAGCTTGTAACTATTGTTAAACATTGTAGATAATTCTTGTTTCTATTGTGTTTCTCTTTCTTCTCTTCACATTTCTAAATATTCAATGTATTGATGAAGGCCCTTAAAAATATATTTTCTCAGCCGCCCTATGCTATAGCTAGGCTTAGAAATATGGGAAGAAGTACTCATAATTGTAACAATTAGAATATAGCAAGGAGAATAGAATATGTAGAGGAGCTAATGCACCTTGAGTCGTAGGGTCTTTCCTTGTTTAAATCTAAGTAGAGACATTGAACCAAGGTCACATATAGTAGTTAATTATGAGACTTTAATCAGACGCCGAATATAGTTGTATTAGATGGGAAGATGTGACATATGTATATATGGCCACAAATGCAAAGTGTGTATTAGATGTAAGGATGCTAAGTCTATTTTAGATGTGAAGATGCAAACTTTGTATATACCACAACGTAGGAGATGTGAAGGCATAGATGCAAAAACACAAAGTTTGTGGAGATTTTATGTATAGATTTGGATAGTTGTATTAGATGTGGAGATGAGTCTATTATGGTGCATTCAAGATAATGTATTTTGATAATACGTTTTATGTGTTTTTGTTAAAATATTTTGTTTATACTATCATGAAATTTTTATAATTAGCATAGTTCCATCTTAATTTAGGATCTATCAAATCTCTCAACATAAATATTTGATTTATGACCAGCTTTAAAAAATTATATATTAATACTTTTTAAATATTGCATATCAAACTCCATATCAAGAATGAAATACATTGCACATAGCTCTCACAATAAAAAGTAAAAATGTAAGAAAGAACTTGATTTAAATTACTTTATTCTTCTCAATGTAAAAATTATGTTATTTAATAGGAATATTGAACAAAAGCGTTTATGCCCAACAATAATATTTTTTTGTAAATAATATATTTTTTAAAATATTAAATCTTCACTGACTACAGATATATTTTTTAGAAAAAAATTTGAGAGACGAGCTTAGGGTCACAGGTTAGGGTTTAATGTGGGGCTTGCCCCTGGCATGCGTGCAACAACAACAGAGGATAGGGGATACAACAAATTTGGATGAGAGAGAACCATGACAAACCACAAAGTAAGACCGACTAAGGCAAGTGCAGACTGACAAAAGCATGATGAGCCTGGAGGGGGGGGGGAGTGAACCCCTCCTACAAGAATGTGACGGCGGGAGAAGAAAGTAGAAACGGGAGAACGGGAAGTTAAGGAAAAAGCAGCAAAGACACACTGGTCTAGGAGGTAAATACCTACCCAGAGTAGCAAAGAAACCAAGGTTTGTCATTTCCAACATCAAACTGGAGGAATATAGGGGGTTTATGAAATATCACATGCTGATTTGCAAATTCATAGAGGCCTGGCCTATAGAGAAGGAACTAGTTAAATGGATACAACAACATTAGCAACCAAAAGGTCACATAGATTTGAAACTAGGAGCAAAAGGCTTCTTTTCAATAGTATTCTCTAACCTAGAAGACAAAGAGAAGGTATTTGAAGAGGGTCCTCATTTCTTCAATAATATTGGATTATTTATGCGCCACTAGGAAGAATGTTATAATCTGTATTAGGAAAACTTGTTGGCTGTGCCGATCTGGGTCCAACTGTTTGGCCTCCCAATGGATTTCTGGGACTCAAAAATCTTGGAAGGAATAAGTAACTCGATTGGGACCTTCGTCAAGGTAGCTGACACAAAAATAAAAGGAAGGTACACTTCTTATGCCCGGATCTGTGTTTACATGAACATTACAGAAACTCTCCCTGGCTACATAGAAGTAGAATATCATGATGAAATATGGCAAGAACCCTTGGATTATGCGCACATACCCTTCAGGTGTAGGAGATGCCATGAATATGGGCACCTATTCAAATCTTGCACTCAGAACTTCCCAGAGTCCACTCAGGGAAGCAAGAAAGAAGAAGGATGAGGCAAGGAAATCGAAGGGTGGTTTCAAGATGTCCATAGAAGGAAGGAATAGGAAAATCAAAACAAATTTGTTGTGCTATAGGAAGAGGAAATTGAAGAGATTAATGAGGAAAGCAGTAAAGAGCCAATAGAGCCAATATAGAAAGACAAAGGGAAAGAGCAAGAAAAGATCAAAATAGTGGATGAAAACGAAGGATAAATAAATAAAATGCAAATGGAGCAAAGCCAGATGGAGATAAACCCAAATAAAGGAAACTTTATGAAGAGGAACAAGTAATGAAGAGATTACTACAAGAATGCAAACACTTGGATGAGAGGTTCATCCTAGAAGACCAAAAATAGCTATACAAAGAAATGTTTCAACAATATAAAATGAAACTAGGAACGATTGTGATAAGTCAACCCGAGCATCTAGGATCACAGGGTAGACATGGTCAGGAAGTAAGAGCATCAGGCAAAGGAGGGAAAAAGGGGCAGACATCCCATAAGTGAATCGATCCAATGGTGGTAGAAATGCTTGTTAACTCAGGAAGAGTGGTGCCATTATCAGAGGTATTCCACCAACCAACCAAATTGTTGAAATGAAAATCATGTCCTAGAATATAAGAGGTCTGAACAGTAAAGGGAAACAGAGATATCTGAAAGAAAGATTGAGGAAAGATAAATCTCGTGTTATGATACTACAAGAAACCAAGATCATTGAACTAAAACTGAAAGAGATCATGGGAAACTTTAAGCCCAGGTATGAGATATTAGGACAAGATGCTCTCGGAAGTGCAGGCAATCTAGCCATACTATGGGACCCAGAAGAAGTAATATTCGGAGAATGGGTAAGTATGACAAGAATACTCTCTGGTAAATTTAGAAATATTGGATCTGGAGAACGGATTGCCCTCTCAGGGGTCTATGGTCCCCATACCCTAGGGGAGAGAAGGAATTTCATCCAAAACTTAATAAATGTGAGTGGTATGTACCAAAATATACCATGGATTATAGGACGGGATTTTAACATGATTAAATCCTTGAATGAAAAAAGAGGAGGTTTGAGAAGGATGGATGGAGATATGAAATTGTTTGCAGATAGCGTAAATGACTAGATGCTAGAAGATATCATAAATAATCATGGGATACACACCTAGAATAACGGAAGAGGAGGGAAGCATCAAATAGCCTCAAGATTAGACAGATTCCTAATATCATAGTAGATTGTAAGTGGAGATATTTTTGTGGAAGTGATGATATTACCTAGGATGCGGTTGCACGACTGGCCGGTGAAATTAGAGATTGAACACAAAGCTAGTCCTAAAAATTGACCATTCTGATTTGAGGCTTTCTGGCTTAGAGGCCCTAAGTTTATAAACAATGTAGAGGAATGGTAGAAGCAAAGTGAACAAAGGGTAAGAAATAGAATGCAAACGTTCCAACTTAAGTTAAAGGAAATGAAGCAAAAAATTAAGAAGTGGAACCAAAAGGAATTTGGAAACATAATTCAGGACTAATAGCATTTAAATCAGACAATGATGGTAATTCAACAAAAAATCATAAGGGAAGGGTGAAGTGAAGAATTAGCAGTAGAAGAAGGCAGGCTGGTCAGCGAAATAGAGGAAAGAATGAAATAGGAGGAAATCTTATGGTAGCAAAAGTCAAGAGTGAATTGATTAAGGGAGGGAGAGAGGAACACCAATTTTTTCCACAAAGCGATGGTATAGCACAGACAAAGAAATATAAGTTTTTTCCCTGAAAAATGAAGGAGGAGTCTGACAAACTTAGCATGAGGATATGTAGGAAACCCTGGTTAGACACTTCAAAGGTATTTTAATGGAGCCACAGGAGGAAAGGCAAGAAGCAGCTCACAGAATATGCAACCAAATCCCAAAGATGATCACTAGAGATCAAAACCTTGTGTTAATGAGAGTAGTTACAATAGAGGAGGTCGAGGAAGTGGTGAAAGGATTGAAGAAAAATAAGGCCGCGGGACCAGATGGCTTTATGACGGAATTCTATCAAGTTGCATGGAAGTTCATAGGAAATGACATCGTAGAGGTGGTGGAAGAATCCAGAAGAAATCAAAAGGTATGTCCAGGTTTAAATGCCACCCTTCTCTCTCTTATCCCTAAAACCTCCAAGTCAGACGATCTATAGGGCTTTAGACCTATTACCCTTTGTAACGTTATTTATAAAGCTATCACCACTCTGATAGTTAAAACATTGAAACTGATTCTCCTTAGTGTTATATCCCTGGAATAAACAGGTTTCGTGGAGGGTAGACAGATCCTAGATGGGCTTATAGTATCCCAAGAAGTGCTGCACTCGCTAAAATCAAAGAAGATGGTTGGAATGATGATTAAATTGGATCTATCCAAAGCCTATGATAGATTAAATTGGGAGTACCTGAGGAAAGTTATGGAAGCCTTTGAGTTCTGTAATAGATGGATAGAATGGATTTTAGCGATGATATCTACCCCGGACATTTCAATCCTCTTAAATGGAACCTCATCATCCATCTTCAATGCCACTAGAGGTCTTCGTCAAGGGGATCCCTTATCAGCCCTCCTTTTCAATATTGTTGCAGATGGGCTAGGAAGGTATATCAAAAAGGAAGTACAGGATGATAGAATCAAAGGGATAAGAGACTAGGAGAACGGTCTCCCGATAGCCCACCAGCAGTTTGTGGATGATATCATTCTATTCTATAATGTTTCTCTCACCGAATTTAAAAGGATAAAATACATCCTAGATCTCTTCATGGAAGCCTTGAGCACCCAAATTAACAAAGATAAATCATGTGCTTACTTCTTCAACACAACCGATAATGTTAAAACTTACCTCGAGTGAATTTTGGGATTTAGGGAAGGAGAGTTACAGACCAAGTATCTAGGAGTACCTCTGGCAATCAACTCTCTCAAAATGGAAAATTGGAAATAGACTATCCAGAAGATCCTAGGAAGGCTAGTCAACTGGCCATTCGGATCTCTAAACCTTGCACGAAGAGTAGTTTTGGTAAAAGCAATTGTGCAATCAATACCTATTTATCAACTATCGAGGATGGCAGCCCTGAAAGGGTCTTGTTCCAAAATGGTAGAAATATTTAAGAAATTCATATGGGGAGCGCCTCAACAGTAGAAAAAATGGGCTTTTATTTCATGGCAAGTATTGACTAGAAAAAAGGAGTAAGGGGTCCTAGGACTGAGGGATCCATACCTAACTAACCAAATCATGGGGGCCAACTATGATGGAGATGGATGGCAGTAGGAGGGGACGTTTGGAAATGAATATGGATGAGGAAGTATAACATGCCAGGGAGAATAAAGGATATATTATAGTATGCAAATCCATCGAGAGGATCTACCATTTGGAACTTGGCCAGCCAGAATAGGGACATAATCACAAACCATGCCTTCTGGGAAATAGAAAATGGAAAAACAACAAAGTTTTGGGATGAGGCTTGACAACAATGAGAAAAATTAAATGGAAAGCAAGAACTCAAAAATATTCTTAAGTTTTCAAAAGATGTAGGCCTAAATCAAGTACACGAGTTCTGGAAGGATGATAACAATAAGGAAAAGTGGAGAGTCTAGAAAAACCCAGAAGAGTAGTGCCAAACAATAGAAGAAGAACAGAGAGAGCTCTATGTGAAAGAAATGGGAACAAGAAAGATACCAATCAAATCAGGACTTGATATATTGAGATGGGGACATTCTAGTAAAGGAACTTTCTCCATTAAAGAGGCATACGATCTTAAAAGTAAATAGGGATAGGAAGGACACCATCATCTATGGAAACAAATCTGACACAAAAAATGGTGGCCGACAGCTGCTCACTTCCTATGGTTAACATGTAAAGGCCAAATTTTGACATTGTACCAACTTCAAAAAAGAGGGATGTAGGGATGATCCCTATGTGGCCTATGTAAGAAGGACAATGAAAATATAGAACACTTAACAAACTCATGCCCTTTCGCACATCGACAGTGGGAAGCTATCTATGAGGTGTTCAAAAGGATATATAGGAATCAACAGAGCATAAGAGGGACTATCCAACAATGGGGACAAGGCCACTTTACCAACCTAGTTCCAAATAGAGCATGGGGGCTAGCTATAGTATTTAATCTCTAGCTGATATGGAAGGTACAAAACCGACATATTTTCAAAAGTAAGGAATCCACACTGGTGTAGGTATCGAGAGGAGTAATAGAACATATCATAGAAACCATCTTAGTAGAAGAATGGTGCTAAGAAGGCTAGGAGATCCTACCTCAGGAAGCAATAATTCTAAAAAAGCTCAACCTAGCCAAAGAAATGGTGGGAGAGCATACATGGAGATAAAAAAGGATGAGTAGGTAATTGCCCAAGAATTTTAGCAGACGAACAGAAGGATTCATTAAATTGAACTTTGATGGAGCCTCCAAACGAAACCCGAGTATTGCAAGAATAGGTGGCATCTTCAGGGACTACCAAGGCAGGGTTAGATTGTTGTACTTAGCATATGGTGGCATGATGAGCAACAATGAAGCAGAACTCATGGCAATATGACAAGGTATGAGAATAGTTGTAAGGCTTGGGTACAAACAACTGGAAGTTGAAGGGGACTAATTATTGGTAATCAACATGAAGAGGAAACATTACAATGGAAAGTCATGGGACAAGCTAAGCCATAGCAAGAGAACAACAAACCTCATCGAAGAGCTGGGAGAAATAATGAAAAGGTTTGATTATACGATAGTCAACCACGTAAAAAGAGAAGGGAATAAAGAGGCCAATTTTCTGGCTAGCTGGGATGTAATCGGCAACGAGGACACATGGAAAGAACTTGGCCTATACAACCAAGGGCTACAAGAATGGACTCGCTAAGAAAAATAGTAGCCGAATATGACTATTATGAATAGATGAAATGATAATGATCATAACAAACCCCCGATCGGGGTGATGGAGTGGGTAATAAAAAGTAATGGCGATGTTAGAATCCAGAAGGTGAAAGGAATGCCTACCACAACCCGCATGATTATATCATAGGGTGTGGTGGAGTACTGCATGCCAAGAGTGATGTCAAAAGGGAGAAGTTGTGTTTGGAATGTTTGGAAGAGGAGAGGTGGTAAGGACGACGACGTAAGGAGGATGAGATGGCAGGTAGGTGAGACAGAGCATGAAAGAGAGAAGGAGAACAAAAGTGGAGGACCAACCAAATGCACATCCAACAAGCAGGGAAAGTAACCTCAGGCATGTTAACTATGTTTGTTCTATAATTTGTAAAGGAAAATTTAGTATGTTGGGAGAGGAAAGGAACTTGGGCCAGGTTGGGAAGGAAAGACCTCACAGAGAGGTTATGCTACACACAAAGAGCAAAAGTAGTGAGAGAGAGTGGCCTGGTAGCTTTGCTTCGAGGCTGGAAAGGTTGGAGGGCATAGAAGATAATAGGGAGTGGCGCATTGTGGTTAGGGCTAAGGATAGAGAGGCTAGAGAGGACCATATCTGGGTGGCATGGAGGTCTGAGGGCCTGGAAAAGTTCCTCAGGCAGAAATTTTGGGTAGATACGGTGAGTTTTGGTAGAAGAGAAGAGCGAGCCGGAGAGGGGATGTTTGGAAGAAAGCTAAGCAAGGTTAGTAAGCAGGGAGAGAGTCCTAGCGTGAGGCTCCCATCATATACTATACTAGGGTCGCATAGGGAGTGGGTTAGCCTGAGGGAACCTAATGGGAGAGGATGAGAAAAAGGAGGGGAGAGAGTAACTAGGATTCTGAATGAGAGGCAGGACAGGGGGAGCAGGGAGAAGAAGAAGACCAACCCTGGTTCACTTGACTGCTTGGGATGAACAGAGTGTAGACGGAGGGGGGCAGTTTCGGCGCACAGAAACCACACGAGACAATTGGAATCTGGATGGGTAATGGCTATTTCATCCTGACATTGAAATGTGACCATTACGAATAGATAGGAGACACCGTAGACATGGCCCGTGTAGATAGAGGAAGAGGCCGCAGTGGATGGGGAAATAATGGTCCTCAATCTAACGATAAGGGAACATTGGAACAAATGATAAGAAGATGACCCATGGATGAGACTGTAAGGGAGGTAGCAAAAGCTTATAAGAAAGGAACAAATGTAGGGATAAGAAAAATTATAGAGGAAATGGAGGAAATAATTATGGAAGAGGATTCAAAGGAAGAAATAGAGGAATGAAAAGATCACATTCCCAATCTTCGGAATACTAGAGAGAATTTCCCAATTTAAACAAACCTTGCATCTGTGCTCATGAAAACACTAGTAGGAAAAGGGATGGAACATGTGTCCATGGGATGGCTATGATAATGCCAGACTATAAAAAAACGTGTGTGATTTATTTACTACCATAGTTAAGTTAAGATGGGATAGCATATTCTACATAATAATAAAGAAGATGTTCTGGTAGCAAGAAGCTTCATATATTTTGCACAAGATCACGATCACCCCACCCAAGTAATCTTCTCTATTTCGTTCCAATTGTATCCATGTCTCCCCATAGCTTCTTGAATTTAATTAACATCGTTACTGCGCAGTGTATGGGGAGATGATTCAAGGTTGAATATGCATTCAGAAGAAGGGTTTACGTTTATTATCAGAATCACCATCACCTCGCCCCACCGACTAGATATTCACAATGGTGAAACCAACGAGGATGCATATATGCTTTTCAACAAACAAACATTGTGCCTAACAAGCAAGGATCATTTTGTATATAAATTATTTAAACAAATTATCATTGAAATCAACATTTAAACAACAATGCAACGTGTACATTTTAACGAATTATAAGGACAGATTCATTTATGGCCCGTTTGCGCACAGGATGGGATGCCCGAAAGCACAATCACAATGCAGAGCTCATACAATTTAAGAGCTCATCTTTCTTCACGGAAGGTTTCCAGGCCGATTCGACATGTTTGACAGATTTGACATGTTTCCGGGCCGATTACGTTATATTATCGCCACGCCCTAACTGAGGATTACGTTATCTTATCGTCGATTAAACAGCTTCGCGCCCATACCTGGAAACGGGCGTGATAGGTAGATTTTGAGGCGAATAGGAGGCGGGAATTTGATATGAGCCCAGGTAGCTATTCTTTTGCCAAATTGAATAACTCGACCTAAACATGTCCACTGTTGGTCTGTTGTTGCCACCATCGTCGTGATTGGCATATTCAAATGCTATCGGTTGCTCCACTCAGCCTCCGGCCCTTAATGGATTATTCTGCAATGTACCTTCTCCTGTAAATCCAACAGATGCAGGAATTCCATATGACCCCACATAATTACGTTGTTGCCCAATTGAATGTTCAGAATTCAACCTCAATTGGTCCACGGATCCGGGGTTGTTCGCATCTTCGTGATTACCATTATCGGGACGGTTTACTGCGGTTGGATTAAGCAGGAGCTTCGGGCCCATTCCCGGAAATGGGCGTGATGGCAGATTTTGAGGTGAATAGGAGGCGGGAATTTGATATGAGGCCAGGTAGCTATTCTTTTGCCAAATTGAATAACTCGACCTAAACATGTCCACTGTTGGTCTGTCGTTGCCACCATCGTCGTGATTGGCATATTCAAATGCTATCGGTTGCTCCACTCCGCCTCCGGCCCTTAATGGATTATTGTGCAATGTACCTTCTCCTGTAAATCCAACCTGTTCAACAAAATAAGAAAAAGAATTGCTGCAACTTCTCCCTTTTAAATCAGATGACAGAATTGTATGACCAATAGGATTCTCGTGATTTGGCAAGAGAGGAATAGGTTGGAATTTCATGTCGTAACAGGAGGAGGAATAGGCTGGAATTGCTCTGTTGTTGCCACCGTCGTTATTGGCATATTCAAATGGTATCTGTTGCTCCACTCCTGCTGCAACAATTGGATTAATCTGCAATGTACCTTCTTCTGTAAATGTAACCTGTTCAACAAAATAAGAACAAGAATTGCAGCTTCTCCCTTCTAAATCAGATGACAGAACTGTATGACCAATAGTATTCTCGCGATTTGGCAAGAGAGGGATAGGTTGGAATAGACAAGAGGAGGCGTAGAAAAATGGATGCTGCAGTGCTTCCTTAGGTATGGGCCTTCTCTTCCGATCCCACGACAACAATCTGTTTATGAGATCAATGGCGACGGCACTTGCTGTCGGTAGAAGAGACAACAATTGTTTGGTGGAATCAACATTCCGAGAGTCTTCTGGAAAGCTGTAACCCTTTAAGTCGGCAAGCAGTAACCCCTCACGCCAAATTTGGGTATCAGGAGAACCAATGACAGAGCAAACGCTATGCAGCTGATGTAGCGCGTTAGAGCCTGTAAATATTGGATAACCAGTGAAAAGCTCCGTCATGATAACGCCCATTGCCCAAATGTCATTCGACAAACCATATTCAGTGGATCCAAGCAGAAGTTCGGGTGCTCGATATGGTCGTGTCCCAACATATGATTCCAGTGGCTTATTTAATACTCTAGTAGCCAGCCCGAAATCAGCAATTTTAATAGACTTACCTCCCCTCACTAATAAATTCTGTGGTTTCAGGTCCCTGTGACAATATCTTTCATAAGACATGCTTTGAAGCCCTTTAAATAAATTACACAGAGGGAAGTCGAAGCTAAGACTACAGTGGTATTTCTAAAGACTACAGACCGAGACCATAACCAAATTGCCGTAAAGAAAACCTAGAGAAGCGACATGGACTACAGCAACAATGCAACAGAAGTATATTAAGTCACTACCCGGTAGAATGGAGGGAACCATGCGAGCGGCAGCACCGTGAGTCGAACAACCAGACCAGCATTCACCTGCAAGGATAAACGGTGGAAAGTTAAACCCTGTATATACATATGTTTGTGTCAAAATAGCAATGAAAATAACCGAAGTGAAGGCGTGAAGGGTTTACCAGACAGTCGGTGACGAGGAGAAGACCCAACACCCAAAACGTAATAACCTGAGGACAGTGGCCGAGACGGTCAGGGCCAAATATTGCAGAGCGGGGTGAAAATAGCATGGAGTGAATGGCAATACCTGGTTAGCGAAGTTGAGCCGAAGCCGGAAGGACGACAGACCTGTTAGGTCTCAAAACAAAACAAACCTTAAATAAATCACCAGTACCGTGACGGAAAATAAGCAAGGAACGCACATTCACAGTGACAAATCAATACAAACAGAGCAATCGAACCCATGAGAGCCGAAGGAGCTTACCATTGACCTCTGTTGGAGGCGGAGTGAACCACCAAACCGACATTAGCACAGTCGCAGAAGGAACAGGGTTTTCTACAGAAGAGCTGAGGAGTGTGGCGGAGTGTCCCCGCGAACCAGAAAGGCGGAATGATTAACAATTGGGTTGTCAACGCCCTTTTGTTTAACGCCGACCGGTTAGTATAGGTTACCGCCGGTAGAACCGGTTTCATAAACGCTAAAACGGAGTCCAAAGCACGTACGGGGTCATTAATCAGTGTATTTAGGACGCCAACTAATCCGCTTGTCCATTAGGATTCTTACGTGGCGGGAGGCCATCATAAGTGGTATCAGAGCTGGTTTGTTTTTTTTTTTTAATTAAAGGAAAAATCAATGGAACAAGCAGAAGGCGAGGGTGAGGTAAGATGAAGAGCAAGAGGAAGAGGAAGAGGCAGAGGACGAATGGTTCATAGACCAGTGGATGATGGATTAAGAGAAGAGATAAGAGTTTTGAGAGAGAGATTAGCAGTGATAGAGGCGGGAGGAAGAAGAAATCCAGCAGATAACAGTGATGAAGAGGCAGTTGAGCCAGAGCAGGATGAGTTTGAGGGAATAACACCAAAACTGAGATTGTTAAAATCAGTATTGCTATCCAGCCACAAACCGAAGCATGAGTTGCCTACCTATGATGGGAGTTTAACGGCAGAAGTGTTGTTAGACTAGTTAAGTGAAGTGAATAAATTCTTTGAGTTTGAAGAAACCAGCGAAGACAAACAGGTGAGATTCGCCGCCACCAAGTTGAAAGGACATGCATCCTTGTGGTGGGACAGTGTGCAGGCAGAAAGGAGGAGGTTAAGCAAACAGCCTATCAAGAAATGGGCTAGGATGGAAGCAAAGCTGAAGGAGAAGTTCTTACCGAAGGACTATCATATAATGTTGTATAGGCAGGTACAGAACCTGAAACAGAGAGGAATGACTGTGAGAGAATTTACAGAGGAATTCTACAAATTAAATCTGCGAGCAGGATATGTGGATGATACCTCAGAGAAGACGGCCAGGTATGTAAATGGCTTGAGAGGGGAGATTTTAGACGAAATTGGTATCCTTTCGCCGCAGACATTAGAAGAAGCCTATCCACTGCCTTCCAAACGGTTCCATGACTTCCTTTTCCCAACTGCTCAACAATAACATAACGATCCATGACACTCACTCTCAAATTAGAAAAGAGTAACAACAGTCGCCTTCTCTTCACTCTGAAATTAGAAAACAGTAACAACAGTGGCCTTCTCTTCACTCTGAAATTAGAAAACAGTAACAGTCGCCTTCTCCTCTCTTCTCTTCTCTTCTCGCCAGGCCAAGTATTAGACTGACGTTCCAACTTTGCTCACAGTTTTCACCTTAGCCTTATCCGCTGCTACCGATTTTATTAAAGTTTAGATCAATTTGGGAATGACATATGATAAGATAAACAGAAGAAGGGATCATGTTTTAATACGCTTCCCTCTCCCTCTGGCTGGGTCTTTCAAATGGTGGGCCCCTTTTCTAAGGCATTGGGACGACGTGTCAAGTATTAAATCGTGAATATCATAGGTTTGGTGTAGTTTTACGGAATACTTGAGTATTTTTTGGTGGGTCGACTTAAATGAAAGTGTAATATATTAACGATGATAGAAATATTTATTTTGGCGGGTCCCTTCCGTGGGGTTGGGGTGGCTAAGGTTTTTCCCTCCCTTCTCGTGGGTTTTCCCTTCCCTTTTCTGGGATTATGGTGGCTAAGGTTTTTCCCTTCCCATTCTTTCTTGGGGGTTATGGTGGCTAAAGGCTTTTCCTTCCCTTCCTTGGGGTTATGGTGGTTAAGGTCTTTCCCTTCTCTTCCCTGGGGTTATGGTGGTAACGTAAAGCTTTGGGATGAAGTGTACAATATTAAATCGTGAATAGCATAGCATTTTTGTGATTCTTTATTGGGTTCACTTAAAAGTTTAATAGAATAAAAATGATAGAAATATTTTTGAAATATATATTTTTTTAAAATATGGTTAAAAAAAGTCGTATACCTCACTCATTTTTGGGGTACACTAGTGAAATAGTGGGCTTTTATGTCTATTTTAAGATTTTCGGACCATAGGTAAAGTATTAAACTATTAATAGCATAGCAGTGGTTGTAGTTTTATCCTAACCATCAAAAGATTTTTGGAGGATATTTTTGGTGTGTCTACTTAAAAGCTAAATATATTAAATATACTACAATTGTTTGAAGAATATATATGTGTGTGTGTTTCATATTAAGATGGAAGGAAAGCATAGTTCATTAGTTGATATTTTATATTTATAATAGGTGGATTGTACAAAGAAATGAAAGCTTTTATAGTGGGAATGAAATGATGCTAAAATGAGCCCACTACCTAATGTTTTCTATAGTTTCAATATGATTCCCAATGTACAGATACTTCTTGCTACTTACAAAGTCAACCATTAAATGATGCAATAAATGAAATTCATCAACTCACCCATTAAAAAGTCAAGGGAATGGGGTTATCACATTGAAGCCATCAAGGAGGCCTTCTTGGCTATGGAGCAAGGGAACCATTTTCTTATTTTATACTTGTTGGGAATTTCTGATAATTTCATAACAAAAATGAACAGAGAATAATGCTTTGTTTCTTAACACAGAGAAACTAAAATTGTTTCTTGAAGATAGAGTTTCACACACACACAAAAAGAACTTGTATTCGTTAACATGCTTTGTTTCTTAACACAGAGCAACTAAAATTGTTTCTTGAAGATGGAGTTTCACACACACACAAAAAGAACTTGTATTCGTTAACAATACTGACTGTTACAAAGTCTTCCTCTAACAGGAGGATTACAACAAGACTACTTCAGAGGTAGTCCCAAAAAAAAAACTTCACTCTGTCTCTCCTGAAAAATTAACACTACTGTGTGTAATTTTTCCTTTCACTTCTTACTTTCACGCTGTTGCGTATTACATTATATTTGAACAACAACAAAAAAACATGACATTACATTTTTCTTGTACTGTAAAAAAAACTACTCCCGTGAATTAAAAACAATAAAATTAAAAACTTCACCTACATTCAACAACCGTAGTAAATTTATATTAATTACTACACTGATAAAGTTGGCCATCAATGAAAATTCCAATTCACTTCATGTAATAAGTAGCTCCATGGTGCAAGCCTGTACATCGAGCCTTGGTATTAATCAGACGATTGTTAGCAAAATTGCATGACCCTTGTTACCGAACTTTACGAGGTAGGGAAAAGTTGTATTTGAAAACTGCTCAAGGTATGTGTCAGCTGATGAGTGTGCTCACTGCACCTAGAGAATTACCACCATTTCGTAAAAAGCGATGCGGGGAACTAGCGGTTTTGGCGCTGCAGTTGAAAGTAACATTTCAACACTCCCATTTAATTTCAACATATGGGTTATCAGTCATACCCAGACATTTCCTCAAAAACTAAAAACTTTTTTTCCCCAATGGTTTGGTCAGAATATCTGCAACCTACTCCTGAGTTCTGCAGTGTTCTAAAACAATTTCTCCATTGTTTACCAATTCCCTGATATAATGAAACTTTGTGTCAATGTATTTCGTTCTCTTATGAAACACAAAATTCTTGGATAATGCAATAGCTGAGCTATTATCACAAAAAAACATAGTTCCTTTTGCTTGCTCTTGGCATAAACTTCTTAACATCCTTCTCATCCAAATTGCTTGACACGTCGTTGCTGTGGCTACCACATATTCTGCCTCTGTTGTAGACAACGCTACAATAGGCTGTTTTTTAGAAACCCATGAAATGGCTAGTGAACCCATGTGAAAAACATAATTGGATGTGCTTTTCCGATCATCTACACCTCCAGCCCAATCACTATCAGTGTATCGAATTAAGTCTGAACATTCTGAAGAAGTATATAAAATGCCAAACCTTTTAGTACCTTTAACATACCTCAGAATCCTTTCCGTTTCTTGCCAATGCGCCTCTTTTGGCCTATCCATGTATCTGGAAATCAAACTAACAGCATGCATTATATCCAGCCTAATTGCAGTCAAATACCTGAGGCTACCAACTATGCTCTTGTACAAACTAGGATCAAATTCCTTGTCGTTGTCCTCTTTGCTGAGTTTTAATCCCATCACCGTGGGAGTTATTGTTGCTTTGCTCTCCTGCATATTAAATATTTCCAACACTTCATTAACATATTTCGCTTGTGGGATAAAAATCCCATTTCCATTTTGTTCTACTTATATTCCTAAGAAGTATCTGAGCAAACCCATGTCGGTCATTTGTTTGATATTTACACAAGCTTGGAATGAGGAAAAACTATGCTTGAAATTGGTTTACATGCCTCTAGCATGATGAAAGGGAGAGTCTCCTATAGCCAGATGGAAGTTGTTACGATGAAGCATGATGGTTATCCAACACATTTTTGGCTTTTTCTAGATAGGAACAAAGGTGATTGGGGTGATTCCCTTCACATAAACTACATGGAAACTTAATTTTACCACTAGGTGCATGCCCCCAAACCTTCATTACATTCACCTAAGTAGATTTCTCATGGCTATCAGGTGGATGGAATCAAGGTTCATTTACGAGATCAGATTTTACGAGATCTAATCAAAGACTCAAATTGGAACTTTGCTCCAGGGGACCTTGTTTCAATTTTTAATGATCTTCACACACGACAAGGAACTCTTCTCAGATTTGTTGTTTCATTTTTTAACGAGCTTGACACAAGACAAAGACCTATGCTCATACTCCTTGTTTAATTTTTTAACGACCTTGACACAAGACAAGGAACTATGCTTATGGACCTGTTTCATTTTTTAACGAGGTTGACACAGTAATAGAATTATCCTCATACTCCTTGTTTCATTTTTAATGAGGTTGACACAAGACAAGGAACTATCCTCAAATTCCTTGTTTCATATTTTAACGATATTGACACAAGACAAGGAACTATGGTCATACTCCTTGTTTCATTTCTTAATGAGCTTGGCACAAGACAAGGAACTCTGCTCATGGACTTCTTTCATTTTTTAATGAGTTTGGTACAGTAAAAGAACTATCCTCATACACCTTGTTTCATTTTTTAACAAGGTTTACACAAGACAAGGAACTATCCTCCGACTCCTTGTTTCATTTTTTAACAAGCTTGACACAAGACAAGGAACTATGCTCATACTCCTTGTTTCATTTTTTAATGAGCCTGACACAAGACAAGGAACTATGCTCATGGACCTGCTTCATTTTTTAAATGAGGTTGACATAGTAAAAGAACTATCCTCATACTCCTTTTTTCATTTTTTAACAAGGTTCACAGAGGACAAGGAACCATACTCATATTCCTTGATCACGACCCATATGAGGTCATGAATTCCAAGAAGTTCTCATCTGATGGGAGAACAATGCTCTGGAAGGGATTCATATCAAGGAAACCAAGATATGGTTCTAATTCCCTCAATACATAATGTACAACATCATGGAATTGGTCAGCAGTTGATGTAGGCATGGAGCAGGTTTCCACATAATTAACCCATGGCGGGGATGATACCATTGGTAAAGAAGGACAATTTAGGGAAGATGCTTGATTGGAAGCCATATTTGGACCATGAAACGAAAGTTGGTCAATGGTGATAATTTTGCCTTCATGCAAGAAACAAATCACTCGAGAGAGTTTTGAAACAACAACTCCCATGTCATAAACATAGTCGCACCCAAGAAGTAAATTGTAATCTAAATAGCCTTGGACTACTATGACATTTAGATAAATGATTTTTCCTCCCAAAGTAATAGGAAACTGAGGAAGGATCACTAATGGTTCATTGGTTCCTCTATTAAAAGCCAACAGATTCTAGGTAACAACCAAAAGTGGTGGCGAACCGAGCACTTGCTAAGTAGTTGAGGAAAGGATACTCATAGATGCACCTTCATCTATAATAGTGCCTGACACAATCATATTACAAAAACGTATTATGATCTGGAAAGGCACATAAGAAGGGAGACAAAATCCTGCCAATGAATTCCAATCAAAGGAATTGACCAGACTACTTGGAGGGGGTACTATAGAAACGGGATAATTAACCCATTGAGTTATGAGAATGAGAGGATTTTCCACTTGTCTTGATGGAACAGGAGGATTTCCCCCAAGCTCATTAGAACTTGAAGAAGCAAAAAAAACATGAGTGGTATCATAGTCACTCTCTTTGGGAAAGGTAAGATTAACTGAAGGTGAAATCGAATCAACCGTTACCTCGACCTATTGATTCGAGTCAATTATCAACTCAAAGGATTCACATTCAAAGAGACTGGGTTTGACCGAAGGTTGATTTGAGTCATTCAATTCATCAACTAGTGAAGGAGTATGGGAGAGTCTCTTGTAGCCAGGTGGAAGTTGTTGCAGTGAAGCAAGATGGTTATCCCACACTTTTTTGGCTTCATCGATAGAGGGACAAAGGTGAATGGGGTGATTCCCTTCACATAACCTATAGGGAAAATTAACTTTGCCCTTATTTCCATCAACCTTAGTACCACTAGTTGATGGTGTGTCACTAGCATGATCTATAGAAGTTGATGGTAGAGGACAATGTCAAAGGGAAGACCATTTCTTCTAAGATCTTAGGAATATCAGGAAAATTTTGAAGAAGATGGTCTCCCGTACAAATTTTTCATGGATATCAAACTTTCTGAGGCTTGACGGATGGTTTCTCATCAGATGTTGCCTTCAAAGTAATGGTTGCCTAGTTTCCCCTCTACTAAATTTTCTTCTTTTTCTTCTTCCCTTTCTTCTTCTTTTTAGCCACTTGGTTACTAGTACCAATACTTTCACCAAGGAAAGAGGAAGAATGAGTGGAAGAAACAACTGAGGAAGAAGGCAAAGGGTCAACTTTAGGATCCACTCGAGGTTAAATTTGTCCAGTTGGAGTACTCGATTGTAGAGAAATAATGACATTTTGTATCAAGGAGGTTGAAAAAAAGCATACTTGAAAGCCAATGGTAAATCCCATGAGGGACAATGTAGCCATATAAGGAGCACCAATATTTCTGAAAGGAGCAAAAGGACTATGATTCTCATCTAAAGGACGTACTTAATGGGTGGACTCTGGATTTGCCGCCATTTGCTTCAACCTAAGAGAAACTAAGGAGTGAGTGTGGAGGACGTTATATGCGGTCAATTAATGTTATTTTAATCAAAGTAACATAACAAAACAAATGGGGGATAATCAATGCAAAAGGTTTACCAAGCAACTGTGAAGTGCATAATACCTCTTGGTGACCCAAGAAGTATGGGCAAGCAATCTCCCTGAATGTTGTTTTCGGTGTATCACAGTGTACAAGGAATCTGACTCGGTTACCTAAGAATGGATAGAAACCTAGTGTGTTCCTCCCATATATACGTGAAAGTACATGGAGGCCCAACCTGTATTAACATTGTCTAATGTGAAACTGCATAGCAAGGGCATTCCCATATACTTTATGTATTGTAACACCACCATATATACCTAAAGTTACGTGGAAAAGTTACGATATAGTCACGTACGTGGAATAAGGTATCATACTCGGAATGTATCACGGACAAGTTAACGACAACTGCTATGCTTTACGATGCTCGAACATGTGTCTAGCCTAGACCTATAAATGTTATTCATTAGGAAATAATGCTCCAATAGATAAATTCTTGAAATAAAACTAATATGATAAACATTTTTTTCATTGAGTTGAACAGTGATAACCTTAGCCAATAGGAATAGAGCAATCAGATCTTTGACATAAAGCAAAGAGCACATGTAATGCAATTTCCCTAGCTATTCCTTTCAAACATTCACAAACTTTTTCAATGAAACATGCATGTATTTCTTTTCGATTTCCATAATGTGAATATGAACAAAAGGATAGATATTCACATACAATCAATCAATCTTTAATAAGAACGAAGACTGTTATGATAGTTTTGTTTCGAAGGAAAAGAAGACTTTACGAAACTTTCTTTCAAACAAAGATTAATCAATTGTATTCGAACTTTGACTATGTATCGATAATGACAAAGAAATCATTTAAGAAACATTAATCAATCAATTCAAAGTAGGGCTAGATAAGGAGATAAAAACTTGTTCCCTGAGCCATGACATCCATTGATCAATCAACAAGAAAACAAGCAGAGAAAAGTTGGCAAAGACACATTCCAAAATTTGGGAAACCGACCCTATGAGGATCAACGCAGCCCTGAATGGGAGACAATGTGCTTTAGAGCACTATCCTTAAGCCAAGGGTGCTCTGTAGTGCATTGTGTCCCCCACAAGCCTGCACTCGTGACAATGAGCCATTTCGAAAGGTAATTTGACACAGTTTTGACCAAATTTTCAATGCAAAAGAGCTGAAATACTATGAATGAACACATGTAGGGTCCATAAGGATGTATTAGGAGGTGGATAAGCTACTAGGAAAGAGGATCTTCCCCAATGGAGTCACCAATTTATTTTGGAGAATTTGGTTTCTATGGATAAATACTAATTCCCTAGATAAGCAGCCATATCTAGAACAACAGTTTCAAGTATTTTAGTCTTTTTCTATAACCAATAGATAAGATGAGAATATGAGAAGACCTACTTGTAGTCCCACTTTCCTCTCGTCTCCTTTGTATCGATCATGTCGCTCATTCTCGTACTTAATATGCTTGAGAAGTAATTGTAAACAGAAACATAAAACTGGGAATTGATCACAACAAAAGATCTATAGAATATAAGTGAATGGAATCAGATACATTTCACACATATAAGCATTATAAGACAATACAAACATATGGGAGAAAAGTTCAAATACTTTATTGAATAGAAGAAGGAACTACAACCATTGTGTCTGATTCAATGTCATTCCTCCAGCTTGGATCCCATCCACATCACATCAAAAGCATGACAACCTTGTACCATTAAAATACTTGCTTCAAAGCCAATTCTCATAGCAAGATTATCTCCTTACAATTCAACATAATGCAGCCCCTAATCACTTAGATGAGTGGTCAATTTATAGGGAGATGAAGGAGGTTTTGTCATAAATGGTGGCATTGAATGGCCTTCCATACTTGGACTTAGTTCCATGGAGGAAGGGATGAGATGATAGGATGCATCTTAACTCATTCTCCATCTATTTTCGAGCTCATAGGAGTTGATAAGTATTGGAACCTTCTAGATTACTCCAAAAGATAAGAATATTCCCCAAACACTATGTGAACTTCGCTTAAACTCGTCCAACGCAGGTGAAAGGAAGCCTAAGAACTCTACAGATCACTGTGGCATGGACTTAACTGCTCTACAGCACACACTTACATGGGCCTATCTACGTTGGTCCCTCTAGAGGCATTTTTTGTATGTCTTCAAGTCATGAAACTGCCTCGGAAGGAGGAATTCAAAGAGGTGACTTTATTTAGGGCATGTAGCAACTGAAATTAGGGTTTGATGAACCATAAAATATTGATGTGGATGATGGGATTGACGTGCCCAAATGGGTCTGTAACAGTGTTGCATATCAAATCCATATCGATAGTGGAATAAATTACACATGTCCTTCATAATGAAAAGTATAAATATAAGCAGCTTTTTTATTTAGCTACTTTATATAAAATTATGTAATTTAATACCCCATTGAAATATAATATTGAGTCGTAGAGGATCATTGGAATTGAATCCTTTTATTTATCATAAACATTTATTTTTGTTGTTGTTACTATTTTTAAGTAATAGAGTAAATATTAATTTATTATTTTAAAATGTAATATTACGTCTTGGGCATATTGGTTGTAGAGCTCCCCTTTGCATAATCAACATAGATCTATCTTAACTCTGGATCTACCAAGCTCCTAAGGGATCAAATCTCTCAAGATGAAAAACTCATTATGAGTGAGGAAATCTTTTCACCTCGAGAGATTTTATTTCTCTAGGGTCTTGGTAAATGTGGATTTAAGATGAATCCATCCTAGTTTTGAGAAGCAAAGAAATAAAATATTTTAACTATGATCAAGTCCATATTAAACATTGAAAGAATGTAATACATTGCACATTGTTCTCACAATAAAAAGTAAAAACGTTATTACTCTAGGGTCTTGGTATATGTGGATTTAAGATGAATCCATGCTAGGTTTGAGAAGCAAAGAAATAAAATCGCTTTACTACAATCGAGTCTATCTTAAGCATCGAAAGAATGGCATATGTTGCACATCGCTCTCACAATAAAAGTAAAACTATAAGAAAACTCATCTGAATGTAAAAATTATGTTATTTAATAGGAATATTGGAAAAAATTGTTTATGCCCAACAATAAGATTTTTTTTGTAAATATTTTTTTAACTATTACATCTTCACTAAATATAAAGTGAATTACACAAAAGAATATAAATAATATTAATTTTGCAATAAATAATATCAATTTTTCATGCTGTGTGTATACTCTATATTATATTATGTAGAAAGAAAATTCCATATAATCCTCCTAAAAATAAATTAATTTCTTTTAACTTTCACTTTTATTATCTCTTAATAAATTTATGTAAAATTATAATATACAATGAATAATTTTATTTCCAATATTTTTTTATCAATACTATTTTTAATTTTCTATTCTAAATATGATTTTATTATTAAATGTAACATTATTTAACTACATAAAAGTTAGTAACACAAAAAAATATTGAAATTTCATTTTGACATTCAAATTATTATTGTAATTGTAATATTATAAATTATAATACGATAACCATATTACTTGTACTCACTATTATGTTGTGGTTTATTTACTACCATAGTTAAGTTAAGATGGGATGACATATTTTGCATGATAATAAAGAAGATGATGTGGTGGGAAGAAGCTTGATATTTTCCACCAGATCACCACCACCACACTACTAGATATGCACACTAGTTAAACCAACGACGTTGCATATATGGTGCTCAGCAGTAAAAGCCTCTACTTAAAACAAACAAGCAATGTTCCTAACAAGCAGGCATCGTTTTGTATATAAATTATTTAAATAAATTATGATTAGTTTATAATAAACTTTGAAAGTTATATTACATTTGAAAAACAATGCAATGTTTACATTTTAAGGAATTACAAGCATCCGCAGATTCACTTATCGTCTATTTGTGGACGGGATATGATGTCAGAAAGCACAATAGAAATATTTCGTTTATACCGTCATGAAAATTTTATAATTAATATAGTTCCATCTTAAGTTAACATTTATTAAGTGTTAGCTATTTATAAAGTGTTTAGAAGGATGAAATCTCTTAAAATGAAAACATTTTTTTGAGTCGAAAGAATGAAGAAAGACTTTCACTTTGAGATATTTGATTCCTTTAAAATCTTGGTAGATCTCCAGTAAAAATAAACCTGTGCTAGTTTTAGGAAACACACTAATAAAATATTTTAACTATAAAAAATGTTTAAATTGTTACATGTCATACACATATTAAACATTGAGTGAATTGCAGATCTCCATCGTACCATGAATTAGAAATAACCTATTGATGGGATAAGAATAAGAACTCTCTAACTCATTCTATCTATATTAAAATCTTTTAGTGAACATGCATATTGAAATATTTGATTTATAACCGACATTCAACACTTTTTTTTTTTAATATTTTTGAAGGAAAGACATAACAAATCCATATTAATAATAAAATAAATTACACATATCCTCCATAATGAAAAGAAAAAAATAAGTAATTTTTTAATTTAACTACTTTATAAAAAATTATATAATCTAATACCACATTGAAATGTTTTATTGATTCCAAAATGATGATGGAAATTCAATTTTTTTATTTGTTATAAACATTGGTGTTTTTATTTGTTACTATTTTTAAATTTGTTAGTCTAAATATTATTTAATTATTTTGAAATGTAATAATACCTGACAACATCTCCCTCATATTGGTTGTAGATCTCCTCCTGGCACACTGATCTTAGATCCATCTTAACTTAAGATAAGGATCAAATGTCTCAAGATGCAAAACTCCTTTTTAGTGAGGAAATGTTTTCCCCTCCAAATATTGTATTTTTTAGAGTATTAGTTATTTCTCTAGGGTCTTGGCAGATCTGGCTTGAAGGTGAATCCATGATGGTTTTGAGAAACACACTACAAGAAAATCTTTTAATTGAAAGAAAATTTTAAAATATTAAAAGTCAAGTCCATATTAAACATTGAAGGAAATACAAATTTACCCCATACCTTCACTTGGAAAGAACCTATTAATGGAATAAGACACACACACAGATATATATATATATATGTGTGTGTGTGTGTGTGTGTGTTTGAACTTCATATTAAGAATCAAATAAATACATGTTTATCTCACAATAAAAATTAAAAATGTAAGATAAAATCAATTTAGATTACCTTATTTTTCTTTATGTAAAGTTGATATGTAATTATGTTATTTAATAGGAACATTGAAATATTTTGTTTATGCCGAACATATTTTTTTAAATAATATTTTTTAAATGTTTCAGCTTCACTCAACATAGAATGAAATACACATCATGGAATATTAATAATATCAATTTTACATGCTATATGTACATTGTATATTAAGTAGTTATAAAACTTTACATATCCTTTTTTTTTTTAAAATCAACTTTCAAAATAATTTATCTTTTAATAAATTTGACTTAAAATTAAAATCGAAATTGAATAATTTTATTACCATTATTTTGTTGTCATTACTCGTTTCCAATTAAAGAAAATATTATTTTTTTATCGTTAAACTTAACATTATATAACAAAATTTCCTCGTTGTTCTCCAACCAAAAACCCTTAAAATTCCATTCTTAATATTAAAATTATTATTGTAATTTGATTATTATATTAAGAATAAAATATTACTTGTAATCACTTTTACCTTGAGATTTATTTACTAATGTTGTTATTTATTTAATAAAATATTAGAACTTGGATGATATATTTTGCATTATAGTAAAGATCATGAGGAGGGAAGAAGCTTGATATATTTTGGACAGGAGGCGATGCGAGAAATCACAATCGAAATGAGAATGATCCACGCTGAAGCTCATACAATTTGTTAACGGAAGGTTCTCAGGCCAACTCGAGGTTGATTAGACATGTTTGATAGATTTGAACAATCCATGCACCAACTGTATTCACACTAGCACGAATACTCTGATCACTACATCATTTCTGATTCTGTTATCCTATCATCATGTCGAATTCTTCGATTAGACAACATCGGCCCATACCTGGAAACGGGTCTCAACGATTTCTCCTTGCCACCCACATGGATTGCATCATCCCTCACTGGCGTTATCCTGCTAGCCTCTTTGATGTGCTATTTTAAAACTATTGGGATGGTCCTTATAAAGTGAATTGTATAGGGGACTCCACTAACATCCAATACTCTGCTTCCATGTGTATGTAGAGAGAAAGGGTTCTCGTGGCCTAGTTTTTCATTTAATTTTTTTATAAATTTTCTAAGGGTCTTTCCCTGCCTCTCCTCCTTTCTCCACATTTGCTGGTCTATATAAAAAATTGTAGTGGCCAAAAATGTTAAGGGTATTTGATTAGGATGAGCTAGCTATATGGCGTCTCCATAAATGGGCTAATAGAAAATATTTCCACTATTATGTTGTTTGATCCATGTCTTCCGAGAGCATTGTTTGGCTGCTCCACTAAATGGGTGGGAGATTATACAATCTTGGGGTTACTCAAAACTATTTGTGGAGGGTGATTCTCAAATCATTAGCATTGTGATAAAAAAACATGTACATAGAGTATCTAGGAGCTAGAGACTAGAAGAATTCATTTACAAATTCTCAACCCTTATGGGCCGCATTCTAATCTCCATCACCACGTTCGACGCATAGGATATAAGGTGGCAGATCTATTGGAAAATCATGGATGTCTAGACTTGCAATAAAGTTTCTCATCCTGTTGGAGTTTGGAATTTCCTCTTACCAGATCCCACCGTTAAATATGACTGTTGGTAGCTAATCACAAATAACATTTATATCCCAAACAGGGTACTTTTAGGGGAAGGGGTGATCCAAATCACTCCATAAATGCTTAGAATTCAGAAAAGGCTTTGGAAAAGTTAAAAAGTTAAAAGTTACTAGATTAAAGTAAATCTAGGGTCAGATCCAATATATCGTCACAAGATTTCCAATGGTGCAAACAACACTTCGATCCAAGTTCGTATGTGAAAGTTATGGTGAGTCAAAGTTTTGGTCAAACTAGGCCTGTGGTGGCCACTAACGAAGTGAAAATTTAACACTTCATGATGATGGTTTCCGGTGGTCAGAAAAAGAAAATTTATTGCCTACTTAATTTTTCTAATGACCCTAAAAATCCGCTCATGGTTTTTTGAATAATTTAATCTTAAAAAAATAAAAAATAAAAAAATATATTAATGAGGTGGCACGCCACCACCTCCGCCAACCCCTCATCTATTGTTATAAATGGTCATATGGGAAAACATTTGAATGACCATATATATATGATGCTATATATTCAAATGGGTTGGAAGAGTTTGAACCCATGCTAACTAGATTGTTTTCCTGCCCAATGTAGTGGCCCAACCCATACTACAACTTTAATATGCCACAAGTAGTTAACCATAATCCAAACTCATTACAATGCGCCCAACAAAATCACTGTAGGGTGTTTTAGGGTAACGGGTTTTGAACCATGCTCCCCAATAACCAATTATTTTTAAAAATTCCAAACAAAGGGCCAACAACCAAGTTATTAAAAAATATGTTGAAAAATCTATGTAAAAAATCGTCGTTTTTCCCACCAGAGGGGAACCAGACAACAGGTGCATGCAGAAATGTTGAGGAAGAAGAACCATATCTAGCATGGATTTCAAGAAGAATATTCTCTGATGTAGGGGAGGAATCTTTAGATTCCCTTCGACACTTTGATTTTATAGAGGCATAAGTATGTTAACTTTATACTCATTTTACTTAGTTTTCTGCAAGGAATAAGATGGTGCAATCAATTTCCTCATCTGAGTAGCAAATTGTCATTTAACTTGCATGGAGGAATCTAAAAGTTTCCTTTGGGGACAAATTTTCACAGTGATAAAAGCATGTTAACTTTATACTCAAACGAACTACAATTTCATTAAGCATTTTATGGCCAAATCAGTTTTCAAATCTGAGTATCATATCTTCATTCAACTTGCAGAGTGAAATATTTTTTGAATCATGAGGAATCTAAAAGATTCCCTAAGGGCTAATTTTTTACAGTTTCAGAAACAAGCCGACTATATACTCAAATTACTCAGTTTTTCACAAGGAGCGCAATGATGACGTCATATTTTCCATTTGAGGAGACAAGTTCCAATCAACCAACGAGAAGGAATATTTGGGGAATCTTTGAGATTTCCGAGGGTTCATATTTTGATGGTGTTAAAAGGGGGTCATGTTTAAATTCATGTAACACAATTTTATGCCACAAATTCTACAGTGCAGACAATTTTTTCAATAGAGTTGTGCATTTTTAAGCCATCCCTGGAAGTGAATCTATATGATACAGTGATGTCATGTCTTTCTTTTGATTTTCTATGATGATGCTTTTTACATTGAGATTCTCTATACCATTCTATTGGAGGATACATGTATGCCACTTCATGTGAGAGCTTAATGTCTTTTCATGCTAAAGGAGGGCCCATATGAGTGAGATTTCCTATAGGATAATGTCTTGCTGAGAGAATTTATCCTTGTAATGACAAATAATATACCATGCACATCAACATCATCTTGAAGCATTTAATTAAGCGGCCTCCTCACTATTAACACTGTGCCCGAAAATGTAACCTAGGTTGGGTGAGCTATTTTATCAACATGTGTGTGTTCTTTGATTTGATGGTTGTTCGTATGTTTCCTCTTCTTTAAAGTATGCAAATGTGGTGTTTTCATACCCTTTCATATGCAATTCTACTAATATCATAGAAGTAAAAGATCTTCATTAATTTTGTTATCTAGGAGATCGAGATAAAGGGGGGTGGGTGAAATATGATGGGAATGAGATTTTGGGGATTAATCCAAAATCCCTTTTCCTTAGTAAATCAATCATGACGCCTATGTGTTATGGTCGACTAAGCCTATCAGAAGTGTATCTTAGGCTTCTGCCTTTAACCATGGACGAAAACACATATCTATTATAATATACGCAACACAGCTACAGCTAAATCATTTCATCCTTATAACAAAGTCTCCTCTCGACTGCTTTGCCACACTGTGAATTCATAATTTCTACCTATATAACTCTGTCTCTCTATATATCCCTCTCTTGAATGCACAAGTTCATATATATATATAATAGAAGTGTTGGATCAGATCACTATGAAGGATCTGATCACATCACCTCCTTGATTTCCTCCAACAAAATCCCTAAAGCTCCATAATGCATGCATATGAGACATGGCAGATTACATTGATAAGTCTTCTCGAGACTTTATCCATTCTATCTTTAAATTTGTTTTAAAACAAATTTCCTATTTTTCTTCCCTTGTCGACATCTTCCTCTTCTTCCACTTTGGATTCCTCCCTTTGACTAAGGGTGCTGAATGCTCCTGCATCAAACACCCAAGGCACAAAAATTTATGACTTCCTGGTCATATGCTTCTCCTTGTCCTTAGCAATTCTACCCATTGTTTCACTTCTTTAGTGGCGCTACCTTCATGGTCTTCAGTGAGATGCAACCAAAACTCTATAGTAATAGTCTCCTTCTACTACATGATACCTCACCAAGCTCTCCTCACTCAGTCTTTTGGCATCCTTCAGATTCTCTCCTCTAGAAACATATGAGCACTCCATGTTGTAGCTTTGTTGCAAATCATCTCACCTTCCGATATTGTTCTCTATGCGACAGTGAGACCATAACTCTCCAGCTTTATCAACTGTACCTCCTACTCCTTCTTCTTTCTTTCTTTGGAATCCTTCACTTTGTAGGAAACTTTACCTGCTCTGATACCAAATGTTGGGAATGAGATTTTGGGGGTTAATCCAAAATCCCTTTTCCTTAATAAATCAATCCTCAGGCTTGTGGGTTATGGCCCACAAAGCCTATCAGAAGTGTATCTTAGGCTTCTACCTTTAACCATGAACCACAACACATATTTATTATAATATACGCAACACAGTTACAGCTAAGGGATTTCAGCCTTAGAATAGAGTCTCCTCTTGACTACATTTCCACACTCTGAATTCACAATTTCTAACTATATAACTATGTCTCTCTATAGATCCCTCCCTTGAATGCACAGGTTCATATATAAATAATAGAGGTGTTGGATCAGATCACTATGAAGGATCTGATAACATCCCCTCCTTGATTTGTTCTAGAAAAATCCCTAAAGCTCCATAATGCATAAATATGTATGACACATGGCAGATTACATTGATAAGTCTCCTTGAGACTTTATCCATTTCATCTTTAAATATGTTTTAAAATAGATTTTTCCCTGTTTTTCTCCCCTATTCCACGTCTTCCTCTTCTTTCACTTTGGACTCCTCCGTTTGACTAAGGGTGATGGATGCTCCTACATCAAGATACCACCATACATCATATCCAAGTGACTAGAGAACATGGAACACAACCCCATTCAAAAATGAATAATTCTAAAGTTATTGACACCTCACCTGAACCAAGAGTTAAGTTGGATCCTCGATCTAAGACCATATACCACAATCATATTGAGGATTTTTTTTCTACAAAAAGAGTCACATCATTATGTGCATGATGAGTGACACTTCAATCTTTATAAAAAAGGATCTCCTTTTGTTTCGAGCCTACTCAAATTCTAGTAAGAGAGAGTCCTTTCTGAGATGTGTTGCTCCATCCTCAACTCAATAATTTCAGCATAGGGGGCTATGGTCACCTCACCTTAGTGAAATCCCTTTAGGTCCTATAACAATGTTCATTATCATTCTTACTAGCTGAAATATTATTCAAACCATTTGGTGAACTCAACATTCCCTGTAAAATTTCTTCTCATCCCCCTAAGTTTCAAGTTAGGGCTTATTTTTGTTTTTCTATTTCTTTTTATTTTTTCTAGGCTTATCAACCTTTTACGTAGGTCGAAACACTAGGTCATTCTTAGATCGTAGTAACATGGTTGAAACCACACTCTCTGGAAGCCAGACTCCTGAAGCATTTCCTAGTATGAATATTTTTGCTCTATTGATGATTTCTTATTCAACTTTTATCCCTTCATTCAAAATTGAAATCCATTTATTATTAGCATGCTCTTTATCTAATGTTTTATATATAGGACACTTATTTCTAAACTTGTAGTCCCCTCTCCAACATTAGTGGTAGACTTGTATCCCCATCAAATCCTTGGAAAGTGGGTGCTTACCACTTCACGCGAGCCTCCCTTTCTAGGTCACCTTCTACTTGAATACATTCCCTTTCCCTCTTTGTTCCCTTGTGGTTCACAACTGGTTTTTTACTCCTCCCTCTTTATTTCCCCTTTCTTTATTACCATGTGGCACCAACTTTGCCTTAGGTAGATCTCTCTCCTAAGGTTATTACCCCCATTTCTTCCTCTTTTCTAAACTCAGTATCGATTACTAGGTCAATGTCATGCTTTGAAAATGTGTTTGTGTTCGCTCAGGGCCACCTACTATTAGGAGAGAGACTCCATGCACCTCACATTTAGATACATGCAACATGAACTTTGTTGCATAGAAAGTGAAGAGGCCTCCCACTGATAGTATCTTTGAAAGATAGAAGTCCTTATCTATTTTGGTGACTAGGTGCTAGGCGTTGCACATACACATGGGAAGTTTGTATACCATTTATTTGTATTAGCATATAAATTTTCTTCTAGGTATATTTATGTAGGATTGTTAGGAGAATAGAGCTAACACATTACACTCACTAAAGCACCTCCACTAACTTATAAGGAACTTTAATTACCATACGAATTTCATTGAGCATCGTCTGAGCATTAGTCCACCAGCTAGTGGTATCCCCAAGAGCACTAAAAAATAAAATTGAGGTGGTCTCTATTTGTTTTAAATCCTAGGCTTAATTTTTCTATGATCATGGCCATTTTTTTTTTGAATTATATAATTCTCTCTCCTCGCTAGTCTAACTTGTTTTTAGTATGATCTTAATTTCTTTTCAATTATGATCTCACTTACGTCTATGAAGAGTTCGATTTCTTTTATGATCTAGTCTCCCCAATGAAATAATGACCAAACATATCTTAAACATCCATGTAAAACTAAATTATGAAGGAAGCACAATCGTCATTCCAAACAAACAAATCAAAAAATCATATACTTAACTGCTTCTATATTATTGATGATGATGATGATGGTTAATCTCCACAAACACTTATATGATCTATCGGGCCTTAATAAGGTGAGAATATAACTAAGGCTCTTTAATATTTTATTTCTATGATTAAGAATAAGCGAGAGAAGGGTTTTGAGATCATTGTAGTTTTATTAGTGTAACAATTCATGAAGGTTGGCAGTGTGGAAATTTTTTAAAACTGAGAGAGGATGTAAATAAGGGTTTGGAACTCCAAGAGAAAGTGATTTTCATCTTCAACTCTCTTAGTATATTCCTCTGTAGGATCATTTATAATGTTTCCCATGATGTCCGTGGAGTCATAAATATTCTTAAGATAAATATCCAATTCTTTAAGGGGATGAAATTATTTTATTTCATTTTACAGACAAGAGTATTCCTGCAAAATGTTTTGGGCTCAACTTTATAGAGGTGAAGAAGACACTTTTACCTCTTATTTACACAACATTTTCTTCCTTTTAAGAAGAGATTTATAATTAAGAGTATCTTTTAAGAAGATATCCATTTCCCTTTTGTCAAATTCAATGTGCCTTTATATGCAACCTTTCCTTTTCATGTTGCTAGTGTGTATACCAAGGTTTAGGGTTAAAAATAGGGGTTTGTCTCATAATTAGGCCCGTGGTCATCCAAGAGGTCAAAATTAATAATATGGTTGAGAACTTGTGTATCAAATATTTCATAGTTTCTAAGATTATTTTCAAGCCCATGAATGTACAAGTCATCTAGCCACATGTAGGCCACTTATTAATCTTGTTACCAATAATAACGTCCTGGGAATTAACTCAGTAACAAATAGTTTCTTGGTTATTTATTCAAAATTTATCTGGAATTTTTGAGCTATGTCACAATCCTCATCAAGCCATAAGGGGTTAGGGTTAGAGTTATTACTTAAAACAATAGCTTGATAATTAGCAGTTCTAGCATTGAAATCCCCAAGAAAAAGGATGTTTCCCTCATTCCTTAAACTATGAATATCATATTCGAAGGTAATGACGGGGAAATTATTTTCTAGGTTCTTTTCCTTATAGGAGGAAGATTTGATAGTAGAAGAATAACAAACAGCGAGAAAATTCCTATTGGAAACCAAGTCATAAATTTTTATCCAAACGTAGTGGTTAAGGGTGTCAATATTATGAAGTCAAATGTGGGGAGAAATAATATTTTATACATAATAAGCTATACCATTGAAGCCTCTATGAGATTTTTTTCTGTCCCAAGCAGACCAAAGAATAAATCCATTTATGTTGGTAAACCTATATTAATCGTGCTCCCATGTTTCAACTCAGAAATGCTGATCAATATCACTTGGGATCCAGCTTAACATAGGACCCTTATGCTATGGAAGACCACAATAGCTCTACAAGAGGATCAAGAGTGTTCCTAATTCCTATTTATCACTTTCATTTTTGAATCTATCTGTAATAATAATATTCCTATTTCTAATAATTTTTCATTTGCCTTCCTTTCATTCCTACTTTATGTTTTCGACCTCTTTTCTTAGTTCAACTTGGTCCTAATTTGTAGTCATTGCAACTTTCCTTAAAATGAATTAGTCAATTTTTATGCTCAAAAATATTTCCCACACTTTTTTCTTATGTTAGATAACTTTTTTTAATTTGTCAGTTAACTATTAGTTATTGTTTTGCTATTCCTATTGTTTCCTCATTGTTTTTCTCTTCTAAACCATCAATTATAAGGTTCGAGGCTCTTTTGTGGCACTCATGATCTATTTGAATTAATGTTCATTTAATATTTTATGGGTTTGATATCAATTTGATTCATTGTGTTTCTTAGGGATGAAGTATTATCTAGTTTTCCTTTTAATTCTTTAATCTTGCCTTTGAGGGTGCAATTCTCGTCGGACATTGGTCATTTTTGTGTTTTATTTCTTGTATACTATCTTTCATTCGTTTAATTTTAGTCATGAATGTTATAATTCTTCCTTTTAACTTGTATCTATTGTTAAACATTTTGGATAATTCACTTTTATGTTTCATAAGGATTGTAGATAAATCTTGTTTACATTGTGTTTCTCCTTCTTCTCTTAACTTTCTAAATATTCAATGTATTGATAGACAACCTAAAAAGTAATTTTTATTTTCCTGGCCTCCCTATGCTAGAGTTAGGCTTAGAAATATGTGAAGAAGTACTCATAATTGTAACAAATATAATATTTCAAGGAGAAGAGAGAGTATGTAAATAAGCTAATTCACCTTGATTCATAGGTACTAGGGTCGTATATTTGTTTAGTTCTAAGCAGAGACTTTAATTCTAGGTCAAAGATAGTATTTAATTATGAGACTTCAATTTGAGGCCGAATAGAGTTGTGTCAGATGGGAATATGTGACGTCTGTATATATGGGTGGAGATGCAAAGTGTGTATTGGACGCAAGGATGCTAAGTCTAGATTAGATGTGAAGATGCAAAGTCTACAGGTGCAAATTTTTTATATACAACTAAAGATAATATGTGAAGTCTATATATAAATAAATCTAACACTTAGTGTTTAGATCCTCATAAATGTGAGAAGCCATAATTATCTTTCCCGAGGGCATACATTCAAAAACGCAAGTTCTGCATAGATTGTATAGATAGATGGAGATAGTTATATTAGATGCAAAGATGAGTCGATTATGGTGAAATCATAATAATTTATTTTTATAATAAATTTTGTCTCTTTGCTAATATATTTTTTTATACTATAATGAAAGTTTTATAATTAACACAGGTCCATCTTAATTTAGGATCTATCAAGTGTTGAGAGGGGTAAAATCTGTCAAGATAAAAGCCCCATTTTCAGTGATAAAAAGGAATGAAGGCTTTCACCTTGAGAGATTTGATTCCTTTAATATCTTGGTAGATATAGAGTTAAAATGAACATATGCTAGTTTTGAGAAACACGCTAATAAAATCTTTTAACTCTAAGAAATTGTTAAAATGTTACATCTTAGGTCCATATTAAACAATGAGGGAATCATCAACCTCCCTGGTACATTAATTTAGAAATAAGTTGTTGATGGAATAATAATAACAACTCGTTATCTATATTGAAATATTTTATTGAACATGCATGCTCAAATATTTGATTTATAATCCACATTAAATTGTTTTTAGTTATCAATATTTTTGAAGTGTTATATATCAAATCCGTATTAGTAATGGAGTAAATTACACATATCCTTCGTGATGAGAAGTAAAAATATAAGTAAGTTTTTATTTTAACTACTTTATATAAAAGTATGCAATTTAATACGACATTGAAATATTCTATTGAGACCAAGAGGATTGTGGACATCGAATTTTTTTATTTATAAAAAAAGTTGATTTTTTTGTTGTTGTTACTATTATTAAGTTTTAGTGTAAATATTATTTTATTACTTTAAAATGTAATATTATGTCTTCCTCGTATTGGTTGTAGAGATTCAATTGGCGTAATAACTATAGATCTATATTAACTCTTGATCTACGAAGCTCCTAGAGGAATCAAATCTCTCAAGATGCAAAACTCATTTTGAGTGAGGAAAGGTTTTCACCTCGAGAGATTTTATTTATCTACGGTTTGGGTAGATGTGGATTTAAGATGAATCAATGAAAGTATTGAGAAGAAAAGAAATAAAATCTTTCAACTACGTCAAAGTCCATATTAATCATTGAAAGAAATACAAATATACTTGATACCTTGAATTATAGAGATGAAATCTTACATATTACATCTTACGCTCATAGAGCTAACATCTACATCATCCCTTGAATTGAAAGAAATACAAGTCTACTTGAAATCTTTAATTATAGAGCTCAAATCTGACATCTTAGTTCTTACACTCCCTAGAGATGACATCTACCTCATCCCTTCAATTATAGAGTTGACATCTTACACTTGCTAGAGCATGCCCTCCATCATTTGAGGAACTTTATTCACTATTTTAGTTTCATTGAGACACCTTTGGGCATTTCTCCATGAACAAGTAATAGCCCTGACAACACTAAAGGTCCACCTGAGGTGGTGGCTATAGATTTTGACTTCTAGGCTTAGTTCTATTATACTCATGGTCATTTTTTTCAAGTTATACAATTCTCTCTCTGGGTGAGTTTGGCTTATTTTTATTATGATCTGAATTTTTTGTAAGTGTGATCTCACTTGCCTCTTTTTGAAGAGTGAAATTTTGGCTATGGTCAAATATCCATGGTGAAAGAATGACCTATCCTCTCTAGAACATCCATGTAAATCTTTTTTTTTTGTAAGCTTTGGTAGGACTCTCTATTTTTCATGTCCATTACATACCCCACTACGGGGGAAGGGTAGCCCAAGATTTGAACCCAAGACTTTCGGTTCGATGAGACTTCATTTCCACGGCCAATGCCGCTTGAGCTACCCCATGAGGACAGAACATCCATGTAGATCTTAGTTTTGAAGGAAATACAATATTTTTTCCATAAAATAAAATGACGAAATAAAATAGATAAAAAAAGGAAAGAAAGAAATTTGAAAACTCACATACCTCCATGCTTTTTTATTATTATGATGTAGTCACAATATTTTTTTTAATACATTTTATGTTTCTTTCTTAAATATTTCGTTTATACTATCATGAACATTTTATAATTAACATAGGTGCATCTTAAGTTAGGATTTATCACGTGTTGAGAAGGATTGAGTGGGATCAAATCTCTCAAGATCAAAACTTCCTTTTGAGTGAAAAAAGAAGAAAGACTTTCACCTTGACAGGTTTGATTCCTTTAAGCACATGGTATATCTCGAATAAAAGCGAACCTATCCTAGTCTTGAGCAACACACTTAGCTATAAGAAATGTTTAAGTTCTTACATGCCATGCATATATTAAACATTGAGCGAATTACAAATCTCCATCATAACTTGAATTAGAGATAGCCTATTGATTGAATAAGAATCAGAATTCTTTAGCTCATTCTATCTATATTAAAATCTTTTAGTGAACCTGCATATTGAAATATTTGATTTATAAGCCACATTACACACTTTTTGTTATTAATATTTTTGAAGCAAACACATATCAAATCCATATTAATAAATAAATATATTAAACATTCCATTCATAATGGAAAGAAAAAATATAATTAATCTTTTAATTTAACTACTTTATATAAAATTATGAAATCTAATATGACATTGAAATATTTTATTCATTCGAAGACAATGGTGGAAATTGAATTTTTTTATTTTTCACAAATATTGGTCTTTTTTGTTGTTACTATTTTTAAATTTGTTAATGAAAATATTATTTAATTATTTTGAAATGTAATATTACTTGACAACATCTCCCTAATATTGGTTTTAGAGCTCCTCTTGGGACAAGAATTAACTTATGATAAAGATCCAGTCTCTGAAGATGGGGATCAAATCCCTTAAGATGCAAAATTTCCTTTTCAATGACGAAATGTTTTCACCTCCAAAGATTGTATTTCTCTAGGCTCTTAGTTATTTCTCTAGGGTTTTCGTAGATTTGGTTTGATGGCGAATTCAGGCTCTTTTGGAGAAGTACGACTTAAAAAAGTCTTTTAATTGCATGAAATTTTTAAAACCTTACAGGTCAAATCCACATATAAACATTGAAGTAATTAGGAATCTACTCCCATACCTTGAATAGAAGGAACCCTATTATAATAAGTATCTATCTATCACTATCTATCTATCTATCATTAAATATATGATAATATAACTCATATTAAGAATTGAATCAAATGCCCACATTTCCTTACAATAAATTAAAAAATGTAAGAAAAAATAATTGTAAATATACTATTCCTTTAAGTAAAATTGATATATAATTACATTATTTAACATGAATATTGAAATATTTTGTTTATGCAGAACAAATTTTTTTTAAATAATATTTTTTAAATATTTCAACTTTACTAAACATAGAATGAATTAAGCATCATGGAATATTAATAATATTGATTTTGAGTGTGATACCTACACTTTATAAAAAATGATGAGATAATTCTATATATCCCTGCTTAAAAAAAATCTTTTTAACTTAAATATTTCATCTTTTAATAAATTTGATTTAAAAGTTAAATGGAATTTGAATCATTTTATTACAATCAATTTTTTGTCATCATTGTTTTTTGTTAAAGAAAATATTATTTTTAATTGTGAAACTTAAGATTATGTAACAACATTTCCGGGTCTTCTCAACACAAAAACTATTAAAATTTCATTCTTAATATTAAAATTATTATTAAAATTTTAATATTACCTTCAGAATAAAATATTACTTGTACTCACTGTTATGTTGTGATTTATTTACTATTGTTGGTTATTTATTTACTATAATAATAAAAATGGGACGAGATATTTTTCACTGTACTAAAATTTCATTCTTAATATTAAAATTATTATTAAAATTTTAATATTACCTTCGGAATAAAATATTACTTGTATTCGCTGTTACAATAGTAAAAATCGGACGATACATTTTTCACTATGATAAATATGATGAAGTCGGAAGAAGCTTGATATATTTTACCCACGAGTAGATATGCACACTAGTGAAACATAAAACGCTGCATATATGGTAAAATTAATATTTAAAAAACAATGCAATATTTACATTTTAAGGAATTACAAGGCTCCGAAGATTCATTTATTCCATGTTTGGGAAAGGATGACCTATACACAATTTTGTGGAGAATTTGTAGGTTTTGGTAAATATTACAAGCCAGTAACTAGGATTCTATAGAGGTGCGGTGATTTCTCCAACATCTTCCTCCCCCTCAAACGCAGGTCGGGGAATCCAACCTGGCTCCAAGCTCTCATACCATGTCGAGTTTTGCCGTTACACCAAAACCTGCAGGTTTTGGTAAACTTTACAAAACAGTAACTAGAATCTCCAGAGTAGAAATTACCAATTCTATAAAAGTGCTGTGATTCTTCCAACAAATATCTTACCAAAAAGTTCTAGGGCAAACTTGAGGGTTGATTCAACATGTTTGGCAAATTTGAACAATCCATGCACCAAATTGTATTCGCATTAGCACCATTCCTCTAATCACTAAATCCCTCCCGATTATTCTATCTTATCATCATGCGGCATTCTTTGATTAAACAGCTTCGAGCCCATACCTAGAAATGATTTCTCGTCCATTTATCGTGTCATCCCTGGTTGGTGTCATCTTGCTAGCCTCTTTTATGCGCTCTTTTAAAACTACTGGGATAAGCCCTGCAAGATGAGTTGTATAGGGGACTGTACTAACATCCAATAGTATGCTTCCATGTGTCCACGGAGAGAAGTAGAGAGAAAGGGTTCTCACGGCGTAGTTTTTCATTTAATTCATTAATAATTTTTCTAAGGCTCTTTGCCTTCCTCTTCTCCTTTGTTTGTGTCACGCCCTTATATTTTTTTTGTCTTTATAAGGGGTGCGGCACTGCCTTATGCCGGGTTCGGGCATATGCAGACTACGCCTCTTTACGACTTCCAACACCAATTTAATCTTCTTAAACCGTGTAGTCTTTAATTTCTTTTAACCGAACCTCTTATAATTAACTGTTATATAATTCTATTATATAAGTTAACTTATAATCTTCGTTCAGTATTCATAACATAACCATAAATCATAAAACCGTAAACATAGAACCAAGACACCAATTTGAGGAGGCCCGATCCAAACCCGGGTGGCGCCTCTGAAAACCGATCTTTATACAATTCACAGTTTTACAATTTACAATGGTCGTGTGAGCCTTTCGGGCACCACACTCTAGACAGCCAATCGCACGTCGTTTACAACGATCCCGTTCGGGACTTGCCGACCCGTTCAACTGTCCGAACGATCTCTCGATCGTTTCACGGATCTGCAGACTACCGAATCACCACAGCTGCTTTCCGGGTCTTAGTGCGCTGCTCGCACTTCTTGTTGACACCGTTGCCCTGTCTCGTTCAGACCTGCCACCATCCGAGTGAGTTCTGCACTATTTCGTTGCGCCCTCCGTTCAACCTGTTCGCTGCTCGAACAGTCCCGACCACTTCCGCCTCCCACCGGGAGTCTTCCTTCACATCGTCGCAAAGCCTGTTGTGCGAAGGTGTAGCCGAAGCCTTAGAACGAATGACTTGATCACTTGAGCGCTTGCTGCTTGATCGACTTGATGCCTTTGTCCAAATGAGCGCCCTCATACTTATAAGGTTCCTCGCTCACTTGGTGGAGTGTCGGTTACTCAAGCCGACCTCCCTTTTGCTTGAACGACGCCCCTACTTCCATTCGGCCGACGTCTTATTCCATTTCGGGTGGCGTGTTGTTTATCGTTTGGGGTGGGTCGGCCTATTTCATATGGCCACCCACGCCCACGATATAACTCGTCCGCCCTTGTCCTCCGTGCGTTCGATTTATGCGTGGTCCATGTCGCTTTGGCGGATTGTGCCGTTTGGTCTTGCCCGTGTTGCTTTGCCCGCTGTTCGGTACTCCTGCCCACGTCGCGCGCCTGCCTTTCGGGTCCGCCCATCGCACGTTCCCCTTTGCTGTTCGGTCCATGCTCATCGTTCGCCGGGCTGCCTGTTCGTTCGGGCGGGCACCTCTCGTTTTGCCCAGCCTACACCGTTGTTCCGCCCGGGTGGGCAGTCGTTCGGACTGTCGCCCCTCTTACCGCCGGTCGTCGTGTAGCTCTCGCCCTGCCTATGTCGTTCGTTCAACACCCGGTGCGGGTGGGTACACGTTCGTGCCACCCACCGCCCGATTCTTCGTGTCAAACTTACATATGTTCGGGCGCTCCGCCTCCGCTGTCCGCCCATGCTGCCCGATGCCTTCCTGCGTTACATCGGTTAAGTGTATTTTTGTGTCGGGTCGCCCAACCGGACTGTTTAGTGGCGGTTCCGCCCATTGTTGTTCAGGACGCCCACTGTCGTGTGGCGCGCCCAGTTCCCAGGGCGTTACATCCTCCCCCACCTTATTCCGTTGTCGACCTCGACAACACCATCATGCCCTCTTCGTCTTTCCATATCGAGTCGCCCTCCTGTTTCGTAATCCAGTGCACGATTCGGGAGTGTGCATCCCATACTACACCAAGTCGGAATATCGACCCGGCTCCTCAATCCTTCCGTCCTCCAAGTCATCATGGATTTCCCTGCGCAAGTGTTAAGCAACACTTATTGTTTCGGTCCCTGGCTCAATCCTGTGTGGGAACCCCACAATTCTGTTGCCTGTCGGACCAACCTGCTCAATCTCCTTTTCGGGCTCACGGCCTTGAGCAACCAACGGTGAGCCCCTTCCTCATCGTTTAAGCGGACTCTAACCGGGGCGAGTCTGGTGGCTCACCCGGGTCCATCAACTTGTTCCATCTATCAAGTTTCTCGTGTCCCCATTGTCGGAGATACTCCTTCCGAGCTTCCTCCTGTACCGTGTCAATCTGTGGTTGAGTCTTCGTGCAAGCGCACCCAACTCCTGTTTTCCCGGTCGGTTCCTCGTCCGATCTCCTCAACTTCAAACTGCAATTCTTCACCATGTGCGGGCCTTCACACAGCCAGCATTTCAAGGGCTTCTTTTCTTTCGTTCCATCTGGTTTTGACGAGCTCGGTCCGGCTTGATTCCCTCTAACTCCGCCTGTTACCGTGTTTCGTTCACCCTCATGGAACATCGTGCCAACCATGTCTCTAGCGCCATTCCTCCGTCTGTCTTCCCAGCGTTGTGCGCTTATCTGGTTGACCAAGTCGAGCTCTCCCTGCCCGACGACCACTATTTTCTTCCCGAAGAGTCTCCTTCGAATCTCCTCTTCGATCTGTTCGACCTTTAAGTCCACTCCCAGCTTCTTTTCTCGCAACCGGTTTCTTTCGTCGAAGATCCCTTGGAGATCTAAGTCGGTTAAGTGGACTGTCTCGTTCACCGGTTTTTGCCTTGTTTTATGAGCGCACTCGCCTATGTCCGGTCCCTTGAGTTTGTCTAGCTCGTTCTGAAACCTCGACCAATCTTCTCGCATTTGCTTCATCTCGGCTTCATATTGAGCCCACCTCAAGTCCCAACTGTTTAAGCGCTCCCATGCTTCGGCAACTTCCCGGCTCATCTCCGGTTTGCTTGCCTGTTCTATGTTTACCCGGTGACTCCCTTCCGGCCATGTGAAGCTGCCTTCGAACTTCCCGGTTCCACTTGATTCTCCATGGGTCAAGGTGTCCATGGTCCTTTCAAGCGCCATTCTTCGTTCACTGTTCACTGTTCCGAATTGTCACCCGTCCAACCGGTTCTTCAACCGATCCTTGTCTGCCGCACTGCCGACCTGTTCGCCTGTCAACTGTGCGCTTCTAAACCCTGTAACCGATTCGTTCACCAGCTCCAACCTAGGGCTCTGATACCATCTGGCACGCCCTTATATCTTTTTTTCGTTTATAAGGGGTGCGGCACTGCCTTATGCCGGGTTCGGGCATATGCAGACTACGCCTCTTTACGACTTCCAACACCAATTTAATCTTCTTAAACCGTGTTTTACTTTAATTTACCATAACCGAACTATTCTTATAATTAACCAGCATATAATGTGTTTATATCTGTTAACTTATAAATCTTCGTTCAGCATTTAACAATTCACAATTATAAAACCGTAACCAAGATCACGACACAATTTTAAGGAGGCCCGACCCAAACCCGGGTGGCGCCTCTGAAAACCGCTCTTTACTTTAATTCACAGTTTTACAATTACAATTCGAGTGAGCCGTTCGGCCTCACTCTCTAGACAGTCAACCGCACGTCGTTTACAATGATCCCGTTCGGGACTTGCCGACCCTGTCCAACTGTCCGAACGATCTCTCGATCGTTCCCGGACCCCACGGACTGCCGAACTACCGCAACTGGTTTTGTCGTGCCTCGGCGCACCCTGCCTGTGCTCTCAACCGGCGGCACCGTCACTTGTTTCGTTCAGACCCGTTCACCGTCCGGGTGCGTTTCCGCACTTGCCTTGCTGCGCCCTTCGTTCGCCCTGTTCGCTGTCCGAACAGTCCCGACCACTTCCGCCTCCTCACCGGGAGTCTCCCTTCACATCGTCGCAAAGCCTGTTGTGCGAAGGTGTAGCCAAGACCGAAGCCTTAGAACGGTGATCGAACGAATTGCTTGATCTGAGTTGATCCTTGATGCCTTTGTCCAAATGAGCGCTCTCATATTTATAAGGTTCCTCGCTCACTTGGTGGAGTGTCGGTTACTCAAGCCAACCTCCCTTTTGTTTGAACGACGCCCCTACTTCCATTCGGCCGACGTCTTGTTCCATTTCGGGTGGCGTGTTATTTGTCGTTCGGGGTGGGTCGGCCTATTTCATATGGCCACCCACGCCCACGATATAACTCGTCCGCCCTTGTCTCCCGTGCGTTCAATCTATGCGTGACATGCCCGTGTCGCTTTGGTGAACCGTCGTTTGGTCTCGCCCATATTGCCTTGCCGCTGTTCGGTCCTCCTGCCCGTGTCGCGCGCCTGCCGTTCGGGTTCGCCCATCGCCCGGTCCACTTCGCTGTTCGGCCC
>APFE031377369.1:1433-18819 GCA_000404065.3 Pinus taeda
ACATTAATAGTAATGTTCTCAAATCAACAACTACTGATGCACATAATCTAGTAGAATGGAAGAAGTGTGTTGCTAGGGAAAGGAGGATCATATTGGAGGGTGTATGAGACCATATTGCCTTTAATCTCCATGGGAAAGAAACTCCATATGCAATGTGGCAAGCACTGACAAAGTTGTTCCAAAATAATAGTGACCACAAGAAGTTGACACTCAAGAATAAGCTTCGAAGTATCAATATGCAAAAGAGCGAATCAATTTCGTAGTACATGAGTAGGTTCACAAAATTTCATGATGAACTTTGTGGGGTTGGATTGAATATCCTGAAAGAAGATTTGGTATATCTTTCCCTCTTGGTTCTTCCCAAGAGTTGGCATAGTTATGAATATTATGTAAATGTTAGAGAGAAACTACTAAGTTGGGAGTAGTTATGGTCTAATCTAATGCAGGAAGAAATAAGGCAGAGCAACATAGATAGGACCTCATCCAAGGTTGAGGATGAGGAGAAATGTGCTTTGGATGGAAAGGAAAGGAAAGTAAAAGGGAATAAATCCCAATCCAAATGAGACTATAGTTAAGGGGACAAGAAAAAGGACATGCCCAAATTCAAGTTCTTTCATCATCATGAATTCAAGCACTATCCCACGAAACACCCATACAAGAAATCAAGCAAGAAGATCGTAGGAGGAGCAGTGGGTGAAGCTATAGCTTCAAATTTCAAGCTTGATTTTACTCTCATTGCATGCATGGAAAGCACAATAATGGGAAGTGTTTTGTATCTCGAAAGCGATGCCTCATACAAAGATTTCTTCAGTGACTTAGAGGAAAAAGACCTCTAGATGCACATCGAGATTGGAGATGATGCAAGGTATAACACGACTAGTATTAGTATTGTTACCTTTGAGAGGGAGTCTCACTCCCCTCTCAGGCTCAAGGATGTGATATTTTTTCTGGGCCTAAAGAAGAATTTGGTTTCTGTCACAGTGTTGGAAGATCGTGGCTACGATGTGATATTCAACAAAGGAAAGACTTTCTTGCAACACATCGCTATGGGACAAGTGAAGAATATTGGGGTTTGGGTGAAGAGTCTCTACAGGTTTTATATGGCAGATTGTTATGTTGTAACACGCTCCTCCCACATCTACCAAAGCAACCGTCCAGTCGGGGTAAACATGCAATGAAAGGCCACTAAGATATGATTCGACCTCCTAAGTCACCTTAAGGAAGTGGAAACGATGGAAACACACCATACAAACATCCAACATCATAAACAAAACCCTTAGAAGACAAGTCAGCCACTCAGACAACCTGTCCCTGGGTCACACTGTTGTTTTAGGTCTGTTGGGCCATAGTCACTCTCATGCTATGGGAAAGGGAGCGACCAATAACCTAAAGTCGCTCTCACAGGCCTACCTGCTAGTGACTGTGGATCCAAATTATCATTTTTGTGCCAACGATCATGGGATTTGAGCCACTTTATCAAGCTCAAAGCCCAGGACGCTGCCTAAAACTGATCCATCTCTTCAAATAAGTGAAGTAACATGGAAATGAAAGTACAAAATAAAATACTTGTTCGAGACCCTGACTGGATCCCTACTCGCCATGACAGGGATTTCGTCAAACATATCATCGACATGTATTATACAGGTGTAAACAACAAAATTAAGTGTAGGGATTTCACACTTATTTGAGAATTGCTATGAACCATTCTTCCCTGATTCAATTTGTTGCATTATCATCTATTGGGTTATAGACACATTATCCATTCACATACAAGTAAAAACATGTTGAGAGCCATACATAGCTACTGTCATAAAATGTGCATATAACTAACATAATAGGAACATAAATACAATAAACATATCAACCATCAAATCCATAAATACATTATTTCCTTTACAAATGAAAATCAAGGGAATGGATTTCTCATTAATGAATGCAATGAACCTACTAGATATGGGACTACCACATTCCACCTGACCATAGAATGGCTGAGCCAAATCTCTCTTCAGCCATTCACCGACGTGGCATGTTCCAAGCATGAATGTGGGATCTCATAGAACACATCAATCAAAACTCATCCAAGGCTTCCAGAAGCCATCCACCTCAACCCATCAAACAATGATTCCACCTCATGGTCAGACATCACCAAAACCATCTCTAGATTGGTCTCCATCCTAGCCATTCAAGGCTCCAGAGCATTTGTTCCAACCAAGGCTCCAGGACTAATAAATCAGCCCGCAACTGTTGCCGAGCTCCAAAGTGTCTGTCCAAATTAGGCTTCAGGACTAGTAACTCAGCCCACCAAGGGCTCCAAATCATTTGTCCAACCAAGGCTCCAGGACTAGTAACTCAGCCGAAGCTATTACAGGGCTCTAGAGCATTTGTCCAACCAGAGCTCTAGGAACTAATAACTCAACCCAAGCTAAGGAAACAGGAGCACGAATGAAAACAAAATAATGAAAATAAACCCACAATCATCATGGCTATCCAGGAAATGGCAAGGCTAGGAAATCCACTATAAATCCAGGTAATGCTTCATGCGAATGAGAGATCATGACCAAGAATCCACGTGCATGTCCAAACTAGTGAATAAATCATACATGCAACTTGGTACTAGCAAGAAAATATGATGTATCTGTTGATGTCAATTCCTTCTTGCACTTTACTGTTCTTCCTTTACCTCTTTCTCCAATAATCCAAGTATGCCACACCCTCCAAGAGTGCTCTAAGAAAACTCTAAGTATCCAAGAGTATGTGAGAGAGAGAGAGAGAGAGAAAATGAGAAGGCTCCAAAACTAAACTAACAAAAGGTTACCAACAGATCCTTAGAGGCCTTTTTATGAATGAGGCATCTATTTACTTCATTTTGCATTATTTCCTTCATTTTCCTCCTCACATGCAGCCTATGACCTTTCACCTCCTTTTTCTCCTAGTTTGCATTATTTTCATAAATAAATGTGCCAGAATCCCTTTTAATGCCTTAACCATTGTCTTTTCCAATTTCCTTAGCCATAAACAACCAAATGAACACACCCTAGGATGTCTTTCCCAACATTCAACTTTGAATAAGTGTCCCAGTCATCCATGGTTATTGTTTTTAACATTATTACATTGAATTTTCACCAGGGTTGTTACAGAACCCTCCCCCTTGGGGGACACCGTCCTTAGTGCTTAGTCACACCTATACCTCAACAACCCACTGAAAGAAGACATACTACTTACGGATATTTATAACACAACTTGATGTAATATTTACAATGAAATATCTGCTCAAGGAATATCATGACACCAGGACAACGTACCGCATAGTGGATCTTTATAACATAGCTCATTCCGGTATTTACAAAGAAAGTCCTTCTCAAGACAAACTCATATGACATCATAACATCATGATAACATAACCACATGATAGCATAATAACATAACACCCATACCACATAATGGAGCTTTATGAAAAAGCTCGTTATGGTATTTACATCCATACATAGGTATACATATAGAAACACCATCAAAATTATATATACCAAACACATATGCCAAATCATATACCAAAACATATATCAAACATAGACCAACATCATATATAGGCATATATCAAAAACATCATATAACATATATCAACCATCATAAAGCATATATCAATCACCATAAAACATATGCTAAACCAACTTAAAGCAAATACTAAATCACCATGAAGCATATACCAAGCCATCATAAGGAAATACTAAACCACCATAAAGAAACTACCAAACGACCATAAGCAATCACCAAACCACCATATCAAGCTACTTTGCCTCAACTGACAAACAAGGAAGGACACATAGCTCACATCTGATCCACCATCTCCCATGTAGCTTCATCAGACCGAAAGTGCTTCCATTGCACTTTAAATTTCTCTATTTCTCGGTTCCGGAGCATGAGCACCTTTTTCTACAATATACACTAAGGCTCTGGCTAGAATTCTCCATCTGGTTCCACCTGCAATATAGACTAGTCAATCACATTATCAACGTGTTTAACATACTTCTCAAGCAATGAGACATGGGAAACATCATGGAATTTCACTGTCAGAGGCAGTGCAAGTCAATAGGCTACTGGCCCAATCCTCTCGGTAATACTGAAGAGTCCACAAAAATATGGTGCTAGCTTGGCACAAAAATCTAATCCACAAGGAGCACTTCTTTGGTTTGATGCGCAAGTACCCATGTTTCACAACTTGGAACTCCTTGAACAACCTATTCCTATTAGCATATCTCTTATGCCTATCATGTGCTACCTTGAGATTCTTCTTGATCACCTGCATCTCCTGTTCCATGTCTGCTAACATATCTAGGCCAATCAATATCCTGCTAACTGGATCACTCCAACTGATGGGAGTGTTACAACTCCAACCATAAAATTCCTTAAAAGGACACATCCTCAATGACTCTTGATAACCATTGTTGTATGCAAACTCAACCAAAGGGAGATACTCTTCCCACTTTCATTGCTGATGCATCACATACATTCTCAACATGTCCTCTAAAATCCTATTGGCCCTCTTTGTCTATCCATCAGGTTGCAGATGATAAGATGTGCTAAAGGCCAACTCTGTGCCCAAACCTACAAATAAATCCTTCCAAAACTTGGAAGTGAACTTCACATCCCTGTCTGACACAATATTCTTCGGACACCATGTAGTCCAACCACGTCTCGGATGAATACCTGTGCTACATCACTAGTTAAGAATGTAGTTTCTATCAGAATAAAGTGTGCAACCTTTGCTAACCTATCCACAATGACCATGATTGACTCATGTTGCTTCACTATCTTCAATAACCTTGTGATGAAATCCATGGCAATGACCTCCCATTTCCATTTCAGGATAGTGATCGACTGTAGTAGTCCACCTGGATGTTTGTAGCTTTCACTCGCTGACAATCGAAACATCTAGCCACAAACTCTGCTACATCCCTCTTTATATTTGACCAATAGTAATATCTCTTCACCACCGTGAGTGTCTTCTGATAACTTGGGTGACCTAAATATGGTTTCACATGAAACTCCCTCAAGATCACCTTCTTGAGCTCACTACTATCTGATACATATATCCTCTCTCAGAACCTAACTAATCCATCCACCGTAAGACAATAATCGAAGACCTATGCACCTACACTTGTACCTATGCCTGTACCTGTACTGCCACCTGTACCTATACCACTACATGTACCTATACCTATGCCTACACCTGTACCTGTACCTGTACTATCACCATGCTACAACATCTGCATAATATCCATATATCTAACATCTTGTTGTCCTCGCTGCAAGATCCTATCCTGCAAATCTATCCCATAAGAGCTCATAATGGCCAAGTGATTCTCCTGTACCCACCTGTTAAGAGAATCTTCCACTTGGTTCTCCTTGCCTTTTATGTATCTTATCTTCAAGTCAAACTCGTTGATCATAGCCAACCATCTAGCCTACCTAGAATTCAAATTCAGCTGGTCAAACAAATACATAAACCCAATGTGATCAAACCGCCCACCAAGAAGGTAGTGATCCACATCTTCAATGCATGTATAATCACTTCCAACTCAAGATCATGTGCGGGATAGTTCTGCTCATGCTTTTTTAGTTTTCAAGACTCATAACATACCACCTATACATCCTACATAAGGACTCCACCAAGCCCTCTCTTGTAAGCATATGTACATACTACAAACTCTTTGTAGAGATCTGCAATCTGTAGTACTTGTGCATGTGTCAACAACTAGTTAAGTTGCTCAAAGCTAGCCTCACACTCTTCAGTCCATTCGAACTTCTTACCTTTCCTCTACAACGATGTGATAGGATAAGCAATCTACGAGAAGTTCTTGATGAAATTCCTGGGAAACCCATGAAATATCTCACCTCATCCACACTCTTAGGAGCTACCCACACCATGATGGCCCTTATCTTCTCTAGATCCATTGCAATTCCCTCCTTGGAGACAACATGTCCTAAGTAATTTACCTCGGTCTGAAAGAAATTACATGTGTTGAGCTTAGTATACAACTAACTGTCTCTCAACAACCTCAACACTGTTGCTAAGTTCTCAACATGCTCTTCCCCATTTTTATAATATACCAGTATATCATCAATGAACACAATAAACAACTTATCTAAATATGGATGCAACGCAGTATTCATCAAACACATGAACATAGCTGGAGCATTAGTTAAGTGAAATGGAACCACAAAAAACTCATAATGCCCATAACTGGTCCTAAACACAGTCTTGTATATGTCGTCCTCTTTGATGCGTACCTGATGGTACCCGGATCTCAAGTCAATATTTGAGAACACTGCTACTCCTTTCAATTGATCAAACAGATCATCAATCCTCAGCAATGAGTACTTGTTCTTGATAGTCACTTTGTTCAACTGCCTGTAATCAATGCATAATCTGAGGGGCACCATCTTTCTTCCTCACAAACAAGATTGGTGCACCCCAAGGTGATACACTTGGCCTAGTGTATCCTTTTTACAACATCTCCTTAAGCTACAATTTTAACTCAACCAACTCAAGGTGCTCTCGATGCTGGAGTTGCCTCTGCCACTAACTCAATAGAAAATTCTACCTCCCTATGAGGTGGAAACTCTGTAATGTCCTCAGGAAATACATCCTTCAACTGCTATAAAAGTTGGTACTTATTCAACACATCTGCATCCTCAACCTCCTTACCCTTATCACTAGAAATATGTACTACAAATTGCTTGCACCATTTCTTGTGGCTACACTTTTCCTGCATACTTGTCACAATCCTAACTGATGTGGCTTTTTTCTCACCTTGCAAGACTCTTGGTTCTCCATTTTCATCAAGACACTCAATAGATTTTTCATAGAAGTCAACCTTGGTTCTATGTAAATACAACTAATCCATGCCCAATAACATATTGTATGAACCCAATGGTAAGACATTCAAATGTGTTGCGGTAGGCATACCATTCAAATCAAATGCACAAGCTCTTACCCAATGATGAACTCGCTTCTTTGTACTTGTAGCCAACTACACTAACCGGGACTATGCATGCAACTCCTTATTCAAACCACACTTATCCACCAATTCAAGACTAACATAGCTATAATTATATCTAGGGTCAATCAAAATAGAAATAGCTTGATCACAGACGTTACTGTCCATCTCAATGACAGATGTCTAATGCTCGGCCCGCGTGTTGTCCACAATTCCATAGGTACAGGGAATATTTTGGCCTACATCTCCAACAATTGGCCCCTCATGTGCACTGTATATCTGAGGTGTACCACTCTAATGTTGTGGACAATCTCTCCTAAGGTGGTCTTTGCCACAAGCCCAACAATGTATTAGCTCCTTACTTTGCTCCTTAGGCCGAAGTCCCTGTCCTTTATCTGATGCATTGATATTTTTAGGCGGTGCAACATTCTCCTTATTTTTTCTACTCTATGGCCTTGCTCACTTTTTATCTCATTAGCCTTTGTTCTTTGCATCACCTCTCTAGTCTGACTTAGTCTTAGTTTTTCACTTTTAATGTTCATAACGATGTTTTAGCTTTCGAATGGCCTCCTCCAATGATCTAGGCTCATCGAATTCAATACTGTCTTTGAATGCAACTGGAAAACCACTAATGAACCTATGAATCTTGGCCTTTTCCTCAGTAAGATAAGGCACATACCTTGGCAAATTCAAGAATATGCTAGTGTACTCATCATCTATCATGGAACCCATCTTTAGTTCATAAAATTCTTTTGGTATTTTATCAAAGTAACTTCTGAAAAGAATTTCTTCTTAAATAGCCGCTCAAAGCCACTCCAAGACAAATATTCCTCATGAATACACTTGACATTCTTCACATCTTCCCACTAGATGTTTGCTTTACCTTTGATATTGAAGGTAGCTACTCTAGCTTTCATGTTCTGTGAATAATCATGCAACCTGAAGAAATTCCTCATGCCAAGAAGCCATGCCTCTGCATCCTGTGGTTTCTTCATTTTCCCACCAAAATTAGGTGGATTTTCTTTCTTAAATTCATTCAGAAAATACCCTCTATCACTCCTCCTGTAAGGATGATACAAATAGAAATCATGATGCCTATCTGAATCAGAACTAGAATCATACTTGTGTCTATCTCATCTCCTCTCCAGAGTATCCAACAATTTGCCATCTCAGATAGTGTCAGATCAATTTGACCTGTGTCTACTATGAGACTCGCTGCCATATGCCCCATTAGTTTTGTCCTCCTCCTCATGGCTGATCTGGAGCGGTCCTTGTTGCTAAAAATATGACAATCTCTAAAGTATGATTGCATTTTCCTCTGCTAACCTTTCCTATGATTGCATGATTCTATCATTATCCACCTTACAACTCTTAATCTCTTCCTTTAAAATTCTCAGTGTCACTTGCAAGTCGGAAGAGTTCCCAACACCATACTGCTCTTAGGATTCATAGGGAGAATATCTATAGTCAACCATCTTGCTATCCATTTGATATTTCTTCATGCAAGGCATAGTATGTTAGATAAACCAATCACAATAAATCACATACCTTAGCATAACTTGGGGAGGATACCTTGTCTACAAGATTACCAAATCAACATGATGCATGTATAACAAAATCATAACAACATATAGACATATGAAATTAAATGTATCAACTCATAAACATTACTCTAACTAGGGTCCAATCATTAATGCAAAGCCATATCAACAATGCATGCTATGACCTCATGCTTGAAAAAACAAATCCATTGTACACATTGCCACATACAACTAGAAATATGCATAAGAAATGACAAACCAAATACAAATATGCATAACCACATGTATTTGAACATACTCGATCAATTATTGTAATCATCCTACAAGACTGATGCATGTAATCAAAATATTCAAAATGTAACCTAACATACAAGGATTTAAGTAGGTACCATGAAATAGACATGTAATCCATACACAATCAATCACATACTCACTTCAAATACATTTCATCAAATCAATAGCAAATTCTTCATGATAACCATACTACAACCCTGATCCAAAATCAAGCCATTGCAACAAGTATATAAGTGTAAGAGACACACATCCAATTGACATGCATGCATGACCAACACATATCCCATCCAGTTTGAGGGGTGAACCATGCTCTGATACCACTTTGTAGCACCCTCCTCCCACATCTACCCAAGCAACTGACAACTAGGGTAAACATGTGATGAGAGGCCACTATGATATGATTTGACCCCTTAAGTCACATTAGGGAAAAGGAGTTGATGGAAACACACCATATAGACATCCAACATAATCAACAGAACCCTCAAAAGACAATTTAGCCACTCAAACAACCTGTCCCTTGGTCCCACTGTTGTTTTAGGTCTCTTGGGCCATAGTCGCTCTCATGCCATAGGCAAGGGAGTGATCAACAACCTAAAATCACTCTCACAGGCCTGCCTGCCAACGACTATTGACCAAAATTGTCAGTGTTGTGTCATCGACCCTAGGATTTAAGCCACTTTCTCATGCTCAAAGCCTGGGAAATTGCCAAGAACATATCCATCTCTTCAAATAAGTAACATAACATGGAAATGAAAGTAAAAGAAAATACTTTTTCAAGACCTTCACTGGATCCCTACTAGCAATCCCAGTCATTTCATCAAACATATCATCAACATTTAATCTACAGGTGTAAACAACAGAATTAAGTGTAGGGATCTCATACTTGTCTGAGAATTGCTATGAACCGCTGTTCCTTCATGCCATTTTTTGCATTATCATCTATGAGGTCATAGGCACATTATCCATTCACATACAAGTAAAAACATGCTAAGAGCCATACATAGTTGTTGTCATATAAGGTGCATATGACCAACATAATAGGAACAAAAAATACAATAAACATATCAGCCATCAAATTCATAAATACATCAGTAATTTTACAAATGAAAATCAAGTGAATGTATTTCTCATTAATGAATGCAATGAACCAACTGGAGATGGGACTACAATGTTCCACCTGACCATAGAATGGCTGAGCCAAATCTCTCTTCATCCATTCACCCCATGCCATATTCCAATCATGAATGCGGGATCTCATATAAAACATCAATCAAAACTCATCTAGGGCTTGTACAGGCCATCCACATCAACCCATCAAAAAGTGATTCCACCTCACAGTTAGACATCGCCAAAACCATCACTAAATTGGTCTCCATCCTATCCATCCAAGGCGCTAGAGCATTTATTCCAACCAAGGCTCCAGGACTAGTAACTCAACCCACAGCTACCATCGAGCTCTATATAATTTGTCCAAAGAAGGCTTCAGGACTAGTAACTCAACCTAAGATGTTCAGGCTCCATAGGATTTGTTCAACCAAGGCTTGAGGAACTAATAACTCAAGCCAAGCTAAGGAAATATGATAACCAACCAAAAAAAAATAATGAAAATAAACTCATAATCACCATGGTTTCTAGGAAATGATAAGGCTAGGCAATCCACTATCAATCCAGGAAATCCTCCATGCCAATGACAGATCATGACCAAGAATCCACATGCATATGCCATGCATGTCCAAACTAGTGAAGAAATCATACATGCAACTTGGTACCTGCAAGAAAATCCGATGTAGCTGCTGATGTTGATTCCTTCTTGTGCTTTCCTTCTCTTCCTTTTCCTTCTTGCTCCAAGGATCCAATTATGCCACACCCTCCAAGAGTGCTCAAAGAAAACTCTAAGTATCCAAGAGTATGAGAGAGAGAGAGAGAATGAGAGAGCTCCAACACTGAACTAACAAAAGGTTACCAACTGATCCTTAGAAGCCTTTTTATAAATGAGGCCTCTATTTTCTTTATTTTCAATTATTTTCTTCATTTTCCTCCTAACATGCAACCTATGACCTTTCACCTCTTTTTTCTCCTAGTTTCCATTATTTTCATAAATAAACGTACCAAAATGTCTTTTAATTCCTTTTCCAATTTCCTTAACCATAAACAACCAAATGAACACCCCGAGGATGTATTGCCGAACATGATGTTAGGTCCCTATAATACTAGTGATTTCCCCATTACTATTGTATTTGTATCCCTTATTAATATTTTTGTGCCCCTATTGTCCCCATATTGTTATTACTGTGCCCCATAGAATCCCTGTATGGTTATTTTTGTGCCTTTATATTATTATTGTTAGGTCGGCTTGGTTATATTGTGACCCCTTAGACTCCTATATATTAGAAAGGAGGTTTTGTCATTTGAATCATCTAAGAATTGTTCATTTGTGTAATGTAGAGGAGGTTGCCCCCTCGAAGAGGCTTATTTCTAAGGTGTTGATATATCTTTTCTATCTTTTTGTGAGCTGGTTTCCTAACATTTGGAATCAGATCTTTGGATTCTAGGGTTTCGCTGCTCCAAGCAAGACATCGTGGCATGTTCGCTATAACTTTTTTTTCTGCGATGTTTCAGAAGCAAAAAACAAACCCCATTTGAGAAAAAATCGCGCTGAACCTTGGGTCCAAATTTCAAAGCTTGTATCGCTATATTCTCTGAGATATGACCTGAGGAAATTAAGGTTTTTGCAGACCCCCAAATTACATTTCAAACAGGTCACCTTGGGAAAATCATCATAACTTTCTCTCTGAATATCAGATTGAATTTTTGCAAGAAGTTAAAGAAAAAGGAAGCGTTGTAGTTTTTGTGAGTATAATTTTCAAAACCTGAGGTTGAAATAGTGAGACACGGTGCATCATACAAGTTTGCTCTACTGAACTAGTCTATAATCAGGTCACTGTGGGAGATTTGGCATAACTCTTCCTTGGAGAATCCAATCTTGATTAGACTTGTGGGATTAGAAAGAGGACTCAAAGGGCTACCAGAGGACACAATTTTAGATATTCAAGATCCGTGACTATAGAGATACAATAGATTCAATATCAAGCTCTTACAAAGTGGAAAAATAAGGTGTTTAATTTTTTTTATTTTGCATAAGATTGGTTGGAAAAGCTAGTTTGAAGGAATTCAAAGAGAATAGTGAAGAATTATTAGAATTAATTAATTCTCCAAAGAAAGAAAATGGAAACACCTAGTAAGAAACTTGAAAGCTCTTGCATGAGTTGTGAAGAAGAGGAAGAAATGCAACATGATATATCAAAATTACAAGACCAAGTACAACACATTTCACTCTCACTAAAGGTAAATGAAGCCAATATGAATGGCATGGAAGCTAATATGAATGGCATACAAGTTAAGATGAATGGCATGGAAGCTTAGATGAATTCCATGGATGCTAAGATGGAAGTTAAGATGAATGGCATTGTAACAACCCTTCTGATTGAACCCTTATTAAAAATGTTAAACCTTAGAATATATAAAGATATCTATATATATACATAAAACTTTATGATATATAGTTAGACTTTTCTAATTATAAAAATTAAAAGATATGATATATATATATATATCATTAAATATTAGAACATATTTTGAGATGTAAAGTATTTATATAACATTAAAAAAATTATAACATATTTATATAATGTGAAATACCATAGCATATATATTAATATAATGATAAATACCATAGCATATATTAATATAAACATCAAATACCATAGTATATATATTATATAACACCCATTACCATAACCTATGTTTAAAATGATCGTTTAAAAATAGTTATAACCTATCAATCCGCATAAAGACTGGCCATCGATCGTCTATAATATCTGAAACCATTAAAGACTACCTACTGAAAATTTATGGCAACAAAATATCGCAGTGGATTGAATGCGGAGAGGCGGTGGCTGCAAGTGGGAGGGCGGCCACCGCCAGGAGAAGGGAGATAAATAGCAGAGGGCTGACCCGGAAGCAGGGGGGCAGGAGGAAGGAAAAACTGAATAGCAGAAAACCGAAGCAGAGATATTACAGAAGAGCTTTTAGTGATCTGAGTTTTGGGCACGGAGGGACAGAGAGCCTCTGTGGAGAGCGTCTCTGGATCGAGCAACCAGGTTGCTCTGTCAGGTCGGGAGGTATTGGCCATCTCGAAATTTGATTGAAGAAGTACCAGTTCAGCAGCAGAATCATCAGCCGCAGTTGAGGTTAGTACAATTTAAATTTTTACGCTGTCTGTATTTCAGTTTTAAATTCTGGTTCCTGGTTGCTACACATGGTATCAGAGCCCTGTTCAAACCTTCGGACCTCCCAACCCTACGCTCCTGTACGCTGTGATTCACTGAAACCAAGCTGAACCAAGCAGCAGAAAACACTTCTGGGTTTTATAAACCGTTTTCGGCCGGTACCAAACCGCTTTTTTATTTTTATTTTCGAATCAGCCGTATTTTGTTTGGAGAGATGATTCGACTCCCCGTCTTCAAAATTTCCACAATCACGGGCAGCAGAATGCTCATGAAAAGAACAATAATAAATTACAGTAAACCTCCAATACAAATATATCAGTGGATTCATGCGGTATTCGGCGCTGCAAATGTATATAAGTATATCCTATTAAGCGGACGAAAACGTGCAGACTTATGGCAAGTTGTTTTAGGCGTTTCATGGAACAGTTGTGCGTGAATTATTAAGTAAGCAAGCTGTTTGAAATTTTCCTGAAAACTTCGAGTGCATTTTTGCCTTTATGCTTTATGCTTTTGCTTTTACTTTCTTTTTCCGCCTTTCTGCGCGCCTTTTTCGTCGCGGCAGGTGCGACTGCCGCATCGCTTTTTGCTTTTGCTTTTTTTTTGGAATCAAGGCCGATAAAAATTCCTTGCCGTATCGTTATTTTCGTAGAGCCCTTTTCGTCTTTTACGGCGATGGCATCTTTTTAGCGATGAAAGCTGCTCCGTTTCTACGGGAAATGCTTCAGTATCTTGGAAACTTATGTCACTTTACAGCGGCAGACAGGCTTGGTGTCGTTTCCCAGAGAATTAGGTGGTTCCTCGCCGGATAAGCTTTCGTTTTCCTTGACTTTTACTGCATTTTCTTTTTTTCTGTCGATAAAAACGATAATTATAATTTAAGTTTCGTGAGGTGAAATGATACGCTTAATTAGGGTATAGGTTCCGTGTGGCAAAATGATACGTTTGTTATGATTTTTGCTTAAATTTTGATGACCTCACAGCACCGAAATTTGAACAATCATATAGAAATTTGCTCGGACTCCACCTTCAAAAGCAGTCACAGTCTTTACACATTCAATTAGTTAATTTGAAAACTTGGTCAAAAGATCTATTTGAATTTTGTCTTTCTGGAACATCAATGTCGTTAACAATTCAAAGGCAAATCATATGTATCACTTGTTTTATCAATTTTTTTTTATTATGCTTTTACAGCTTTAAATTTTGCATTAAAATTCGAGATCTTAATGCATTACTACCAGTGATCAAACAAAGTATCTATTGGTCTGTAGCTCGCGATAATTCAAACTAATAATGTGAGTTCTCGATGAGATCCTTCGTTATCAACGAATTGGTATATATTTTTATTTTTAAATTGGGCTCTTTGAGAAAGCATTTTGAAAATTTCATGCATAATTAAGATAAAAATGTGGAGTATAAAGATTTATTTACTTTTTATATGATCGTAATCAATCATGATAAATTTTTCTTTATTACTATTTTATAAAATAAATAATGTAAAATTGATTTTATTTATGAAAGTTTCACTTTGATGTATATGCTCAATATAACTAACAATGTTTTAATAAGTATGCTTTGTTATGTTTTCATGCATACTTTATTGAAACACCTCCGCAGGAATACGACTAATCTAGGTAGGTTTTGGATTGACCCTATCCTCTCGAACGTTAAGACAATTTTCCCTTCTTTAAGAGTGACCATTTTGGTTGGAGGTCATGAGCTTTTCTCATCAGCGGTGGGTTTTCCAGCCATGCTCACTGATCCCTTCTCATCATTTTCTTTTCTACTTTCAAATTCTCTTGCATCGTTTGAGATAGTGTGTTCTTGCTATTTTTAAATAAAAATAATAATTGAAGATGATAAAGCAGTTGTGTAAGTTTTCTTAGTATATTAGCCTGTTGGTTTGGCATCTGCATGAAACTTATTTAATAAAGATATAAATGTCTGATTGAAGTCTTAATTTTTTTTATTTTTCATCTTTATTTTGCAAATTTCCTAGGATTTCGTTCTGTTCAAGTATCAGCATATGTAAACATTTTTTTTTTTAAATTATATGCAAATATGTAATTAGTAAGGTTGTTTCTGTGATTTCAAGTTCATTGAGGCATGGATTCTTTACTGTGTATGGAATATTGATAAAATTCATCAAACCGTGGATTCTCAATTGTGTATAGATAATTTAATGAAAGGCCAACGTCATTATAGGTTGTTACTGATTCAATGGTATATTCAGGAGTCCGGCATTGCTGAGTCCGTCATTTATTTGAATAAACACCATAGAAGATTTTAGGAAAAATGGAAATGGCGATAGCAGTTAGAGGTCGTGTCTTATGCTATCAAATCTCAAGATATTGTCAACGCTCGTGACGACACGGGTTTGGCATTTTTCTTTTGATGAACAAGACGTGCTATAAACCTTTATTTGTCACGATGGATTTGTGAGATCTTAATAGGTTAAGTAATTTAGCTATCATGTCATATAATATATGATTAAAATATCACATTGATAGTATCTGTAGTGCATTATTAATCATGCGATCATAAATCATGCGATCATAATATGTTATTAATTATTAATAATTAGAATGCATTTTAATCATATATTATGAATATTATGAATGCATTATTAGTATAGTATACTATTAATGTCATTAATAGTATGTTAATATTTGAATGAATAGTGTTGTTTTTAACATCCATACTGCTTGAGAGATCCATACCTATTTCCTTGTTCTATCTGATATCACCGAATGGCCCTTACTGAAATATACTAACCAAACCTGCAATTCCTTAAATTTTATGTTGCATACATTTCGTCAAACATTTCACACGTAATCAAATATGAAGCATTGGTAACACAACAACATAGTAAATATAGTATATGACCCCTTAGAGGTAATAGTCAGATTGGGGTATGACAGATATGTTACCGATGTACGTTATAAACGGGACATCTAACATTTTCATTTTGTACATGTTATTAGGTAAATAAAACTTTAGGTGTCCTACCGTAGGAGCTAAATAAACATACTCTTCTGCATTATTCATTTAGGATAGAATACCCTGCATAGGACAAGGAGGTCGCGAGACCATCCTCCTTGACCTCGGTACCAGTAAGATCCGCCTAGCGGGTAAAAATAGCAAAACTATACCCGTTTCTAAATGTTTTATCGCAAAAGAAAGTTACATATTAAAATTCGATCGTCTACCTCATAACTTTGATAAAATATTATTGTGTTCAGGAACCATTGCAAATGGTGAAAACATACGAGCGACGACGACGTGATCAGGCGGCATCACCACCCGTAAGGCCGCCGCCGTCGTCCTCATCATCCCCAGCATCACCACCGAGACCTTCATCAACATCAACCGCCCCAGCACCAGAGTTGACTGTAATAATGAACTCCTTGGAAGCCTTATTAGCAACATTAAAAGAAACCACTAAGGCTAAGACCAAGGAGGAATCTCCTCATTTGGCTACCAGTTCAGCGGAACCAAAGAATTTCGAGCCCAGAAGGTCGACAGAGGACATCTCTCGGGAGCTTCAAAAAATCAGACTCCCGGAATTCTCAGGAGGCCGTGCAGGTGAACGTGCTGAAGCGTGGTTGGAGGGAATGAACAGATGTTTTGGGTTAAAAGAATATTCGTCTTCGGCAAAGACAAAAATTGCCGTGTTTCAACTCAGGGAAAGCGCCTTGATTTGGTGGGGGAATCTGGAGAAACAGCTACACCTTACTTCAGATAGCATTCCTTGGGAACTGTTTGAGGAAAGGTTCCGCGCAAAGTATTTACCTCCGTACTTTCAGCAACAGCAAGCAAGAGCCTTTCATACGTTAGTACAGGGAAGTAAAACGGTGGAAGAGTACGAGATAAGGTTCATGGAACTGGTAAAATACATTCATTACTTAGACTCAGATGAGCGTCAGGCTGAAAGATTCATTTTTGGGTTAAACCCTCGCATCCGAGCCTTGGTAAGCATGTGGAAGCCATCATCCGTAGCCGAGGCAGTTGAATGCGGCCGTTATGCAGAAGAGCACCTGGGGATCAAAAGGGATATGGGGCCAGCTGGGCCTGTCCAAACAGGATTTCCAGGAAAGACTCCCCGGAACTTTTTCAGGGGGGGTAGCTCGAGGCCGCCGTACGGTAACAGGTTTGCCCCGAGAAATATAGGAGCGGGAGCACCCATGGCAGTAAACACTATAGCCGCGGGATCATCAAACACCAGTCCCTGGGCATCTCAAAGGACCGCGAGCGGAGGGAGGAATTC
>APFE031377372.1:2128-33867 GCA_000404065.3 Pinus taeda
ATCCATAATATGAAATCTATGAAATGTTTGGAGAATTTTTTGTAAAAATATTCAAATTTATAATATTTTTATATAGTTTATATATAATGTTTTGGTGATTTTTAGGGTAAAATAATTTCATTCTATAAAATTTGGGCGAATCTTTTTTACAAAAATATGGAAATTAGTGAATTTTTTTTTTGGAAAAAGTATAGAAAATTATCCCATAGGCGAACATTAGCCCTAAAAATGTTCCCAGTGCACCACTATCCAATTCACTCACTTGGATCTCTCGTCCTTGGTACTTGTGGAGGATCTTCAAATGCAGTTTCCAAAACCTCTATATGCCATGATAGTGTAAGAAACCTTTCCACTTGGCAAGGATTATGTTCAATTCTGGAAATGGTGGAATCAACATTCTTTGCCTCCACAAACATCCTCCTCTCATGATCATGTGCTTGTATTGACTGTCCCATCGAATATAGTTGGACAAAAATAGATGTGGAATCCAATGTAGAAAGATCTCAGAAATTGCATGCTGAAGTAAGAAAACCAAGGACAGACCCTTTATGTAGAAGAACTCTTTAGCAAGCTGATCCAATCAAACGCACACCACATGAGCATCGACATGCATGTATGGTTATGGATGAAGTTTCTTTGCATGAAATTGGGTACCCGTACACCTCAAAGGACATAGATAATAGATCTATGGATGCAAACAACATAACGGAGAACCTGAGAATTCCAATTGGTCTGGTCAAGAAATTCATGCACTTTGTCTTGTGCCTAGTGGTCAGCCACATGCTAGCTAAAATAGAGCTTAATAGAAAATGAGTGAGCCCTTCACCACTCTCACAAGGCATCAACTGATGAGGACTATGGCAAAAGGCACTACTAGATACATAATGTTGAGAATGAAGCCACCCAATTCTCCATAGAAGAGGAATTTCTCGATGTGGTGCTATTTGATGGCAAGAAACCCATGCAATACACAAAAATATGATACAAAAGACACAAGAAATAGAATATGTAATATAGTCTTATTATCTACATATTAATCCTATAGATGAACCCTCAAATCTTTCTATTTTCCTAAGACCTCTCATGAGAGAGTTGGGCTTAGATGGGCTCTGATACCATGATAGGAATTGAGAGATTAGAAAAGATATATTGCACAACACAACACAAATCACACTATGATATTATTTATTACAACAATTACATATATATAGGTAATAAGACACTGACTTCGACACACCTAGATCATGCGTCCAACTCACTACATAGGAATCAACATGTTCTAAACTCACACATGACATAGACGCATTACTTCCAACATGAATTTCTATTTAATGGTTCATTAGCTCTCACTTTACATTAATGTTATTTGAGTTCTTCAATGATGAAAAGATGCCCAACTTTAAAATAAAAACCAAACATTTTCACTATTATTATTTGAAAGTGAAAGATAAAAATATTTCAATGGTTGTTAATAAGTCTCATGATTATATCAAGAAAAAAATGATACAAAAACCTTTATGTATATGGAAAAATGGACATGTTGTGATAAATATATGACAATGCCCTTCAATTCTCCCTTAGAATAATTTAATAAGAAACTTTCATGAAAAATAATGTGAATGAATATGATATCGAGGTTTATAAAAAAAACTATCCAAATAGAGTTCTTATTATCATTTTTTAGGGAGACATAATGCATTCATGAATTATCTTGTTGTTTTAATTGTATTTTTTATTAATATAATGTTGTATGTATTTATTTATTTTACTCTAATTTTTTAACTATAATTTAACTAATTGAGAGCTCCTAATCTATGGCCTTGTTCAAATTTGAAATATGATTCATACCTTTCAATGTTCAATATAAACTAAGTGATAGGGAACACTAGCTATATGCATCCTTATTATACCTTTCCTTTATTGAATCTTCTTAAGAAAACCTAAACTTCTGGTCTCACCTTGCACCAATTTGATTGAAGGTTGGATCTGATTTACACCTTAGAGATTTCGCTTGTGTCGTGAGTGATTTACTGACTCTAAATTATTTGAATAGTTTAACTCTACTGTCAACGTCGATTGAGATTTAATCTTGAAAAAATTGACAAAGGTGAGGTCTAACCTTGATTTCACTGGTTTGATCATACAGTGGGTCAGTATCTAGGACAATTTTGTTTAAGAAAATCGAATAACATGCAACAAGTTTGACTCCTAGTTACCAAAAGTGAACGATGGTTTTGATTTGTGTCTTCTTAGTGATTTGTTGTATTATAGACCATCAACCCACACACTCTTCAAACCTACATGTTTCTGAAGCAGGGGTCTTCACTATCCTTCTCTGAGGTACAATGAGACTAAGTCTAGAAATTCCCCAACAACATTATGACTTGCCCTTCCCTTTGTTTTGATTGAAGATCTTATCCATACACTTAGCCTGGTGAAATTTCAATAATTGAAGCTATATTCCTTTTAGAGAGTCAAAACAAGACTCGTAAAATGATAATTGACAAGTCTTTGTTGGGCCTCTCCCTCTCAATTAGAATATGATTGTGTGCAGGGACTAAATGGGAACCTTCGAATCCATAACTCCTCCCTTGATTTTTCTTCCATAATACACAATCCTGAGATAATTTGTTCCACTCTTACTGAGGGAGTCATTTGCGGAGGCCGAGGAATTTCCTAGACAACCATAACTGGCTAGAATCCAGGTAAACAAATTTCAAAAAATCTTGTATAGGTAGTGATTGAATATGTTTTTGATGGTGGAAGTGGATTCAACACCACCAAAAACTTCAAGGACAACTAAAATTATGAATTTTTATAGCTTTTACATGGAGTTACAAAAATCCCTACTAGATTTTTTCAAAATATGACATGAATTTCAATAACATTCTGGGAAAAAAATCATAATCGGTAGACTATGAACTTACTAAGTTCCAAACTAACCAAATTGGAATTTACATCGAGTTTATACAGAGGAATCATTCACACATACACATAGGTGACTTAGAAAAACTCAATTTAATTATTCTTAATATGTACAAAAATATCTACGAATATTTTGTCCCAACCCTTTATCCAAATGCGCTAGGGAGCTACCATCTTTCCTATGCACAACTTGTTTGGTACATTAACACTACTCAGAAAATATATCTTCATAGAGAAAGAGGAGCTAGATAATTGTCCAACATCTAAAACTACCTAGCACTTGTTTTTCGTTATATAAAGATCATCTAAGAAAAATATCCTAACTAAATTTTATAGAAAGAAGTGTCTTCTACATGGGGCCTAACCGAGGTTCAGAAGTGAGTTTAGCTAAGAAAATACCAGTACTACTGGCCCTTTCGGCCACAGTCCACGATGCACGGACTGAGGTCTCACCTGAGGTAGTACGGGACGGTGCTAGAACCATGTTTCCACGCCCTAGGGATGTCATGATGAAGTCTGGGGACTTCGTGAACTGATCCTGCGTGCTTGCGCTACTCCGTGCAGCCATCTTTCCTTCGTCGCTTGTGTGACTGCTTTCATGCAGCTCTATAAAGAGCGTAAAGAGGTGTTGTTCTAGATCCTTTATCCTTACTTTGCTTTTATTATAGATCTTAACTTAATTTTGTGGGCCCAATATTCTCATTAATGATTTAACATTTATAACCAGTGCGCACAATCATAAAATGTAAAAAGGTGCATAAATATCACAGAATCAATAATCACATAGCATTTCAGAAACAACTTATCCTTTATTAATCCTTTGTTCAAATGCAATCCCAACTCTGCCCTGTGCACTTGGCTACAGGGGTCCGCGCACATAGCTGCGGACTCTGCCAGGCCTCTGCGCACTCAGCTACAAAACCTGCTACTACTACTATGACCCAAGACTCAGACTTATAGACTGAAAGTGAATTCCTCATTCAAAAACTCATATTACTTCTCAAAGCTAAGACTTCCTTTCACACTTAGAGCCTCACACTATTTATACAATCCCATGGTCCGCAGACCATGGGTAGGCCGACACATTCTTTATTAAGTTACATTATTTTAGGGTAGACAACCCTAGGCTCTCGCGCTCCGCGCCCATATTTTGTGTTGTATCTACATTACATTGACTGAAACGCAGGCTTTAAGCCCCAAAGAAATGCCATGGGGGGATCCACTGCCGAATAGGCCCCCAACACAATCATCGTGACTCATCCGGAGTCACTCGGTTGGTGCAGTGACCTTCACGCAGAGTCTATCTCGCAACTTCTATGTTTTGTTTATGTCCGCAACACATTCTTCTATTGTCCACTGTACTAGTTGTGCCTGTGTCTCCTATGCTTCATTGTCAGGTGCAATTCCTTGCCTGAGTGCATATATGCCTTACATCTGTGCTAGCTTTCCCTCGATCTTGGCGGTGACCGTGAATGCTTCCTTGAGCCAAGGTTGGATGCATGCTTTAAGAATTGCTTCTTTCCGATGCACGACGTCAACCTGTTCCTCTAGAGCCTAGGCCTCCCTCATCTTGGCCAATCATTGAGTAAGGGCGATAGTCTGTGCGGTCCTCTGGACAGTCTCATGGGCATACTGCAACTCTCGCACTTCTGTCTCTAAACGTTGTATCATTGGGTCTTGCTACAGTGAAGTCAGGGTGAAGAGTGATTGATCTAACAAGCCCATGCAATCATGTATGGCGCACTCTATTGCTTCTATCCTCATAGACTCCAATGGCCAATTTGTGGATCCAAATACCTATTGGTAAGTCTATTGCAATCTCTAGCTTACGGACGTGGTGGCATGCTTCCTCAATTATTTTCTCCAACTGCTAAGTCTGTGCTACCACTCCATCGTGTTGAAGGCTTGCTTGATGTTGATTCAATGTTCACTGAGCATCTGTACTGCGCGTCCTTCTCTAGTGCGGAGCTCTGTCATCGCTCCATCCTACAGCTAGTATAATATCTCTCATGGAAGGGTAGCCAAGTTTATACCAACTCCCTTCAGTCGGCCTACCATAGCTCTCTCCTCTATTTTGTTCCTTGTTAGTGCTCCTTCTAGTAGTGCGATGGTATCAGCCATTTTGGCCCACAAAAATTGCTCTGTTGCTGATGTACCCATAGCCCCGTAGACGGCTACCATTCGTTGTTGTGGGAGCCACACCTGAAGTTCCTAGAGTTGGACCCGTAGCGCCCCTAATACATTTTTCTACTCTGTCATTGCTTCCTAGAGCGCCTCCTTGGTGACCTCAGGAACTGTGTCTTTGGTGTCGTATAAGTAACCCTCCTTTAGTGTCATAGGTTCCCCATCTAATTTGGAAGCCTTGGTCTTTTTGCTGGAATATGTGAGGCCACTTTGGTTGTGTTGATGATGTACGTGGGTCTGTGCCTATCACCATGTCAATTGTCACTTTTCCTGTGGCCAGGTTTGGGCCTCTTCTTTCCTACGTCATGGTTCCTTTAAATGCTGGTACTACTACTACCTTTTCTGTGGCGGCTTTCACAGTCTCATGGGAAGCCTATACTTCTTCAGCTAGCTTCTTGTTATGCTTCTGTTTTGCTAGTAGCTTGGCAACATCCTTTTATCTTTGAATTGTCATCTCATCATGCGCCACCTGATCTAGTGCACACCATTCTGGTGGCCATGAGTCAAGCACCATGAAAGTAGTGTCATCAATTGCGGTGAAAGGGAATGTGGTCCATTTCTACTCCAGATCCTTCCGCACCTGATATACACATTGTGCATATCTGCCTTGAAGTCTGCAAAGCTCCGGAGACTGTCGTATACCATGGGGGATAGGTGTGGCCATTTTTTGATCCACATCCGTATGCTCGCCTCCATGAGTATCCAGAAGATCTTGATTTCGTGGATGCAGATGGCATGCCTTGTTGCCTAGAGCGCTGCATATTTTGCTGCGTTTGTCAAGTCCTGTTCAAGGGGAGGAAACTAACTATCCTTAGGCAATTCTGAATGTAATGGTAGTCCAAGGACATTTCGATTACAATCTACTCCTTGGGCGTGACTACATCTATAGCATGGGAGCCATTGTCTCCTCACTCTTTCGAGTGATGTGTTTTCTACATGAAGGCAGAGTGGTCCAGCTCGTAGATCAACTTTCATTTCCTGGCTCACACATAGCTAATAGTCAAATGCCATCCCTAACTGGTCTTTTTACGCAAGGAATGTCTCATCAATCTCCAGCCAATCCACCTGATGAACACGAGTGATACGGTGATTGTGACTGAAACCCAGGGGGCATGCACCCTGGTTTGCTTTGGTAGGAAAACTTCAGCTATAGGGTAGGTTTCCGTGGACGATATATGACTAGTGTAACACACCCATCCATTTAGGAAAATGGAATTAGACTAGAATAAGATACTTCCATTAGAAGGTATGCCTTTCCCGATAGAGCAAATGTTTTGTCTGCAAATTGAAGGGTAACTTAGAAACTCTACTTCGCTATACCTGGGGGCATGCAAACCTTTTATACACAAGTGAAAAGTGACTAACGTAACTCTAACCCCATAGTTTTGCCGACTTCAACTGCTTAAGTTGGGTGATTGGTCAAATCGACCATTCACCTTTGTAGGGGCCAAATGGCACCGACAATGTAAATGAAGAGTTTTCCTACCTGACCCCAGTAGTTAATTAACCCCTAGAATAGTAGTTGGTCATTCCTTGGTTGCATACAAAAGGCAGCGGAGCAAATTTTCGAATGGTGCAAGCTCCCTAAAAAATTAACCTATAGATGAGACATCCTTATTATATGACTGGCACCAGCAGTTTTACGCGAAGTTCAAACTCATTAAAAAATAAACCTAGCAATGAGCATATGTTCCATTAGAGTTTAAGCTCATTAAAAAATGAACCCACCCTCGGTAAATAACCATTGTGATCTCATTATCATCAGCTTTTGAGCCTTGGTCGTGTTCTTACCACCACCTCCACTTTGTTTTAGCTGATCATATGCCTCCATTTGATTGTTTGCCCCTTTTGAGGAACATCTACGATGAGTGATTATGTTAGCCATCTTCTTTACACTGTCATGATTGGAAAGTTCCAAACCTTACCTGGAACCAGTTGCTACCCGAAAATATCACTTGTTCCTCAAAAAACGAGTCTCCTTTAAGCTCTTTTTCATATGACTCGTAAAATGTGAAAATATTGCCGAGCAATTGGCCTCTCTAGCTCGTTAAAATGATCGGCAGTGTTATGCCTCCTCTAGATTTTAATCTTTTTGGACCTGAGAGATCATTACACAAAAAGATCGAGCGCTTGTCTTGTTTGGCTCACTAAAACTATAAAAAATTCATCCCTTTTGTATTATTTTATACTTTTTTGGAATTACGGGATTACATGATGAAAAGGGATTACTACAGTTTCCTTTATGTCTCTTTTTAGACTCTCTAAAATTGAAAAGGACCGAGCTATCCTTGCCATTAAACTCGTTAAAAAAATATCGACAAACTTGTCCATGAAGACAAGAGCGAGTTTCACTATCGCTAGGCTTGTTAAAACATAGCAACAAGTTTTCCTCAAGGGAAAATTATAGAACAAGCATATGTTATCCTCCTCAAGCTTGACAAAAATAAAGGGATACTAGTCAGCAATGACTGGGGAAAAATTGGGAAGAAAACTTAAAGAAGCTTTATTGGTAGCAAGTCGCTCTTGAACATGACACTTTCACTCCATCACCATGATTGAGTTGGGTTGGGTTATTCCATTCATCAGTCATATTGCCATTGGTCCACCGTACCATCCATTTTTTGGGTTAACACTACCAATCCATTTCAGTGTCACCCATATGTTCAAGAGAAGTCGCTCAGAGAATTCACCAGCCCAGCTTGTGTCTCATCCATTGTAATACCTTCACGCTTTATTCTTTCATGGCCGCCACCCTGAACCTTGTATCATCAGATCATTTTCACCTCCAAGAAATCAGTTTCTCCGTTACATGTCGTAGATGTGGGATTCAATAAGTCCCTCCTACAACGGGTCACTTCTTGTCGACATCAGCTCATTATCCAAGAAGTCGACCTAGGAACAACCCCTTCAGTACTTTAAAGCCTGCATGCCTCAATGGCAAGTTTCTGACTTCCAGCGACAAGTTTACATCAATGGCCTTCTATCGAAGGATTTTGTGTGGTGTTCGATGCCAAGTCTCATTTTCAGACCACGTAAATTGTACTGTCATACCTTGAGGGTCATTATCATTATCGGTGATTCCTCTCACTCCTGTTAACAACTTACATCATTGGCTAGTAATCGGGTGATGTATTTCCATGTTCGACTCTAGAACATCTTTTCACATGGATCAACTTGTACTTCGGGTGAAGATTGAATGAGTTTGAAGACCCCAGATCTAATTTCATCCATCCGGGCTGTGATATATTCAAGAAAATAAAGACATCAAATGTACACAAATAATCATCCAAGCCAAAGGATGATGGCTCTACCAGAATCATTAGTTTGCCACATAGATGGTTGTCTGTCCTATGTACATGAGAATGAATTTATAAAGCTGAGCATGGGAATACCCACCTCAGCTAGATCATGAAAATAGTATGAAGATAATGTATTTTATTGTATCTTATTACAGGTTACCTTCTAGTGCGAAAAACCTCAGATCCTCATGATAAAGCATTTCACCCGACATCAAAAAGATTTATGACCTCATGCTTTAGGGGGAAACTGTTATAGACATATTTGGGCACTGTAACCCCAAACACGTATGTGCATAAACCAAGGGCTTCTCTGTACCTAAAATTGTTGTTTCATACCCTAAAGGAGCAAGGTCAACTGATTACATCATCTCCTAGAAGGTCTCCATGAAAAACTGCTCAAAACTAGTAAAAACTGGCCATACAGACTGCTCAGTTCTAAGGGTACGATGCATTTCACCTGCCACATGAAAAAAGGTTGATGCATACTGAAAAGCCCTTCTATGGGGTGCAATGAGAAAGAGTAGACAAATCACAGAAGTAGTTGGCTAGGTGGGAACCCAAAGAATCTTCTAGAAACTGCCCATTTGACACTTGCCTCTCTGAATTCGCCCAGGGATGAGTAAGAGATTATTAATCTCGAAGTGAAACAAGAACTATCAAAGAGAGGACACTAATCAAAATCCCAGAAACTGACTCACCCACCTACAAAAATCTATATATGGATCCCTCATCCCAGAGATCCAAAGGTTGGAATCTTGTATTTTGCAAGGAAGTGTTGTTGGTTTCTTTGTGGAACATCATATTTTTGGGCGATCTAAGCTTTTCATGAGGTGAAGAAGTGCTTTCATGCTTGGTTGATGAAACTAGGTCAGATTAATGGGTTGTAATCCTCTCTTCTACTCTTTCTATCAATAAAGCTATCTGAGTTTTCCTCCACATTCTTGTATGTCTGAGTTGATATATGCATTTGCTTGGTCAAAATATATCTAGTCCTATATTGTTTATGATTGTAGATCCGTGTGATTTGATGGTATTATGCTGCTTTGACTCTATAGATGTTCTTTGAGGTGAGACAAGCGAGGAAGGACCAGAAAAGATCTATCAAAGGGAAGAGGAAACAAGAAAGGAACCAAGCGAAATACTGAGGTTGGTACCCTATTCTTCTCTCTCATCTACTTCTCATAAAGGAAAACACAACTAACTGTAGTTTGTTTGTTTCTAAGATAGCTACCCATCTTAGTGGGACTAGCAGCTTTGAATGGACACTAGATTTCCCAATAACAAAATGGCAACTCCACTGAGGAGTGAATAGCTTGTTTGCTTTTTTATATTTTTTTTCTTTATAAACTACAGACGGAGCCTAAAGTTAAGCCATCTAGCCTTCGAACTACATTTTCTAAGCAAATGCAAAGTAAATCAATGTTGCTTCATTCCATCTCCAAGTTTTGTTTATGAACTAAACAATTGATTTGCAAACATCTCAATTTCCCTGGCGGTGGCTCAAGTAACCTCATTAGATCAGCCCCTATGATTTGTATTTACTAACTATCATTAGCTCAACATAAATCCTTGAACTAAGTTGCAAAATGTGACCAAAAACCAAGTAAAATTCTCATCTCTGGACCATCGCACTGCCTCCTTTTGACAAACTGGATGCATCGCACCTCCCATGTGTAGTAGGTGAGATGCATCCTGGTTTTCCTGTGTTATAGGTGTGATGATCAAATAAGACTGTTTCTGCCTCTAGATTTTGTTTTTTTCTTCACTCTCTTAAGCTTTATTCAGGATTTTTGTTGTCAGTGATCAGTATACCATTGTTGAAACTCCCTTCCTTTGCATTATTCAGCCTCCATTATACAAAGAATTGTAATTTTTTTTATATATTTTTCGCCATTTACAGTTCTCCTTTACAAAGAAGTAGCTTAATCGAATTGTCGTCTTTTGATTTGGAATTGTTGCAAGTGTCGTTTTCAGCCAAAGAAAAGAATCCTACTCTTGTTGATGGTCAATTACATTGTTACTCTTGTATTTGATTTGAATTTATAGTATTTCAAGTGTCGAAAGCAATTATCAAATTGAGGTTGACAGTGTTGTTTTCGTCTTCCTTTCGTATTTTGAAGGGAAAATTGTTAGTACTGTCGCTTTGAGAGAAAAAATAGTTCAGATTTCTACTTAGCATTCTTTTTGTCATTCACACATTAAGAAAGTGGAAAACAAGTACATACATGTGCGTTTGCATTTAGACTGCTTGTTGATTTTGATTTAGGAGAGTGCATCTAGTGTGTGCTCTCTTCTCTATGTTGAAAGAATCTTGCCTTTCTTTCCTTAGTAGCTAGGATTTTCATTGAAAAAAGAAGAGTAAATCACTGTTTATCATCTTAGATTTCATATTTAGGAATTGTATATCTACATCATGTGGTGAACATGAAAGTCAAACTTCTTAAGAAAGATCAACTGTAAAATAAATTCAATGAACATAAAAACGCTTTGGAACCTAACGCACAACATTTAGAAGTCTAGGCTAGAGACGTATTCTGGCATCGTAAAGCCTGGTAACTATCGATTTCATCGTAGGTTGGGTGATTCCTCCTCTTTGAGATGACAAGTGCCAGTACGGACTTGTGCTCCCATGTACAATCAAGTATTTATTGGAAGACCACAATAGGCTATATCCTTTATCCTTAGGAAGTTGTGTCTGCCGCCCTATCGATCGCAATGCACTGAACACATCATTCCGGAAGATTGACTGTCGTACCATAAAAATTATTCTGTAGTTTTGCGATTGGTTTGGTAATCCCTCTGTCTAGACTTCCAAATTAGTCTCTTTTGTTCCTTTTTGGACTCCTTAAAAGAAAAGGTCCATCTGAGCAGTTGTCACTTCAAGCTCATTAAAAACCGAAGGCGACTATAGTCATCTTTAGCTTTTTCTCGACTCTTAAAAATTAAAAAAGCAAGTTGTGTCAAAGCGTCATAAAATTAATTTTAATAAGAAAAATGTCATTGTTCCCTCGTTGATCTTAGGTTGAGAAAATGGAGTCCACCAACCAAGGATTTCCCCTTGGGGAAATCCTAGTCCTTTATCCTCTTGGGGAGATGTTGGTGCACCTCATATGGCCACATTGTCCCTTCGAGGACTGACAATTAGCTTGCCATTATGGCTCTTCTCGACCTCTGTCATTCAAAGCACCGTGATTCCTGAGAAATCAAATCAACAACCAGATGATCCTAAAGTTACCCCCCAACCTTCTACTTCATTTGTTTCTCCCTCTCCTCCTTCCTCTTCACTTGGTAAAGTTGTTAAAACTAAAAACCAAGTAACTAAGAAGAAGAAGAAAGGGAAGGAGAAGAAGAAAAAGGAGCCAACAACCAAAAGGGGCAACCATTCATCTTCTAACAAAAGTCCACAAACTGCACCATCTAAACCTAAATCTCCATGTGTCATTTGCAAGGGGGAACACTATCATCGAGATTGTTGTTGCATCCCATGGATCTTAAGGGACTGGTTTCCTCATTTTCACAATCTGGTGTCATCAACCTCTGACGATCATGTTGAGAGTACATGATCAGCTTGTGAAAACGAAGTCAATGGACATAAAGGAAGATATAAATTTCCTTGTATACTGTGTGAAGGCGATCATGCCATCCACCATTGTCCCTTCCGAGATGAAGCTAAAAGAGTCTTGGAAAACCATCTTGCTTCACCACTACGGCCTCCTCTTGGATACAAGAAACTCTTGTCGAGTCCATCACTAGCTGCAAATCTGACTGGCACACCTTTGTGGTTGGTCAAAGCACCTATCATTGAAGATAAATCCTCTAAGTCCATACCCGAGAAAAAGTCAACAGGTCGAGATGGTAATTGACAGTTTTGTCTTCAAAAGGTCTACCTTCAGATGATACAGTCACCAAGGAGAATGAGAATGACATCGTTAAAATTATCTTCATGAACACAGACTCCAATGAACATGGGGGAAATCTACCCGTTCCTTTACCACAGGAAGGAAGTTCATCAGAGACGTATCCGGCTCTTTATTCGTTACCCCCTCCAAGCAACCTAGTCGTTTCTTTCGATTGGAATCTACTAGGTAGGCCCCATCTACCATCTAATGTACTGTTCTGAATCCTAGTACAAGCTTATAGAATGGTCATCGTCGATATTATCATAGATGAAGGGGCTTATGTGACTATCCTTTCCTTGATTACTTGGAAACTGCTTGGTTTTCCATCGCTTCTACCTGAGATGCGAAATCTGATAGGCTTCGACAAAGTAACTAGTCAATCATTAGGGATCCTTCCAAACTTGCCTATAACTTTGAGAAGGAAAATTGTTTATCTAAACGTAATGGCAGTCCAAGGACCTTTAGATTACAATCTACTCCTTGGGCATGACTACATCTACAGCATGGGAGCCATTGTCTCCTCACTCTTTCAAGTGATGTCTTTTCTGCATGAAGGTAGAGTGGTCCAGCTCGTAGACCAACTTCCATTTCCCAACTCACACATAGCTAATAGTTAAATTCCATCCCTAACTGGTCTTTTTACACAAGGAATGTCCCATCAATCTCCAGTCAATCCACCTGATGAACGCAAGTGATCTGGTGATTGTGTCTGAAACCCATGGGGCATGCACCCTGCTCTACTTCGCTAGGAAAACTTCAGGTATTAGGTAGGTTTCTACAGAGGATATATGACTAGTCTGACACACCCATCTGTTTAGGAAAATTGGATTAGATAGAAATAAGATACCTCCATTAGAAGGTATGCCTTTCCCGACAGAGCAAATTTTTTGTCTGCAAATTGAAGGGTAACCTGGAAACTCTACTTCGCTATACCTGGGGGCATGCAAACCTTTTGTATGCAAGTGAAAAGTAACCAACATAACTCTAACCCCATAGTTTTTCTGACTTCAACTACTTAAGTTGGGTGATTGGTCAGATCGACCATTCAACTTTGTAGGGGCCAAATGGCACTGGCAAATTAAAGGAAGAGTTTTCCTACCTAACCCCAGCAGTTAATTAACCCCTAGGACAGTAGTTGGTCATTCCTAGCTTGCATGTGAAAGGTAGTAGAGCAAAGTTTTGAATGGTGCAAGCTCCCTAAAAAATAAACCTTTCGATGAGACATCCTTATTATACGACTGGCACGAGCAGTTTTACACGAAGTTCAAGCTCATTAAAAAATAAACCTAGCAATGAGCATATGTTCCACCAGAGTTTAAGCTCATTAAAAAATGATCCCACCTCTCGCAAATAACCATTTCGATTGCATTATCATCAGCGTTCGAGCCTTGGTCATGTTCTTACCACGACCTCCACTCTATTTTAGCCAATCATACGCCTCCATTTGATTGTTTACCCCTTTTGAGGAACATTTGCGATGAGTGATTCTGTTAGCCATCTTCTTTACACTATCATTATTGGAAAGTTCCAAACCTTAACTGGAACCAGCTGCTACCTGAAAATATCACTCATTCCTCCAAAAGCAAGTCTCCTTTAAGCTCTTTTTCATCTGATTCGTAAAATATGAAAAAAATGTCGAGCAATTGGCCTCTCCAGCTCATTAAAATGATTGGGAGTGCTATCCCTCCTCTAGATTTTAATCTTTTTGGACCTGAGGGATCATTACAAAAAAATCAAGTGCTTGTCTTGTTCGACTCGTTAAAATTATCGAAAATTCATCCCTTTCCTATTATTTTATACTTTTTCAAACTAAAGGGATTATATGATGAAAAAGGATTACTGGAGTTTTCTTTCCATCTCTTTTCAGACTCTCTAAAATTGAAAAGGATCGAGTTATCCTTGTCATTAAACTCATTAAAACAATAGCGAAAAACTTGTCCATGTAGATAAGAGCAAGTTTGACTATCACTAGGCTCGTTAAAGCATAGCGACAGGTTTTCCCGAAGGGAAAATTATAGCACAAGCATATGTTATCCTCCTCAAGCTTGACAAAAATAAAGAGGTACTGGTCAGCAATGGCTGGGGTAAAATCGGGAAGAAAACTTGAAGAATATTTATTGGTAGTAAGTCGCTCTTGAATGTGACCCTTTCAATCCATCATCATGATTGAGTCAGGTTGGGTTATTTTGTTCACCGGCCATATTGCCATTGGTCCACCATACCATCCATTTTTTGGTTTAATGCTACCAATCCATTTCAGTGTCGCCGATATATTTAAGAGAAGTCAGTTAGAGAATTCACCAACCCAGCTTGTGTCTCATCTGCTGCAATACCTTCATGCTTCATTCTTTCATGACTGCCACCCTGAACCTTGGATCATCAGATCATTTTCACCTCCATGAAATCAGTTGCTCCGTTCAATGTCGTAGATGTGGGATTCATTAAGGCCCTCCTACGACGAGTCACTTCATTTCGACATCAACTCATTATCCAAGAAGTTGACCTAGGAACAACCCCTTCAGTACTTTGAAGCTTGCATGCCTCAATGGAAAGTTTCTCACTTCCAGCGACAGGTTTACATCAATGGCCTTCGACCGAAGGATTTTGTGTGGTGTTCGACGCCAAGTCTCATTTTCACACCATGTAAATTGTACTGTCATACCTTGATGGTCATTATCCTTATCGGTGATTCCTCTTGCGCCTGTTAACAACTTACATCATTGGCTGGTAATCAGGCAATGTCTTTACATGTTTGACTCCACAACATCTTTTCGCATGGATCGACTTGTACTTCGAGTGAAGATTGAATGAGTTTGAAGACCCTGGATCTAGTTTCATCCATCCAGGCTGCGATATATTCAGGAAAATAAATACATCAAATGTACACAGATAATCATCCAAGCCAAAGGATGATGGCTCTACCATAATCATCAGTCTGCCACACACACGGTTGTATGTCTTATGTACTTGAGAATGAATTTATAAGTTGAGCATGGGAATTCCTACCTCATCTAGATCATTAAAATAGTATGAAGATAATGTATTGTATTGTATCTTATTACAAGTCGCCTTCTAGTATGAAAATCCTCGGATCCTCATGAGAAAGCATTTCACCCGACATCAAAAAGATTTACGACCTCATGCTTTAGAGGGCAACTGCTATACACATATTTGGGCACTGCAACCCCAATCACATATGTCCATAAACCAAGGGCTTCTGAGTCCCTAAAAGTGTTGTTTCATACCCTAAAGGAGCAAGGTCAGCTGATTACATCATCTCCCAGAAGTTCTGCATGAAAAACTACTCAGAACTAGTCAAAACTAGGCCATACAGACTGCTCATTGCTAACGGTGTGATGCATAATGAAAATCCATTCTGTGGGGTGCGATGAGTGAGAGCAGACAAATGGAAGAAGTAGTTGGCTAGGTGGAAACCCAAAGAATCTTCTAGAAACTACCCATTTGACACTTGCCTCTCTGAATTCACCCAGGGATGAGTAAGAGATCATGAATCTCCAAGTGGAACCAAGAACTATCAGAGAGAGGACACTAATCAAAATCCTAGAAACTGACTTATCCACCTACAAACATCTATATATGGATCCCTCATCCCAGAGATCCAAAGGCTGGAATCTTGTATTTTGTAAGAAAGTGATGTTGGTTTCTTTATGGAACATCATAGTGTTGGGTGATCTAAGCTTTTCATGAGGCGAAGAAGGGCTTTCATGCTGGGAGGATGACGTTGGGTCAGATCAATGGGTTGTAATCCTCTCTTCTACTCTTTCTATCAATAAAGATATTTGAGTTTTCCTCCACATTCTTGTATGTATGAGTTGATATATGCATTTGTGTGGTCAAAATATATCTGGTCCTATATTGTTTATGATTGTAGATCCCTGTGCTTTGATGGTATTATGTTGCTTTGACTCTATAGGTGTTCTTTGAAGCGGGACAAGCAAGGAAGGAGCGGAAAAGATTTGTCAAACGAGAGAGGAAACAAGAAAGGAACCAAGAAAAATACTGAGGTTGGTACCCTCTGCTTCACTCTCATCTACTTCTCATAAAGGAAAACACAAGTAACATTAGTTTGTTTGTTTCTAAGATAACTACCTGTCTTAGCGGGACTAGCAACTCTGAATGGACACTAGATTTCCTGATAACAATTTCAAAGCTTCTAAAGCCGTAAATTCCATACACAATAATCGAATTCTCAAGATGCCAAGGGTTGTTTGGTGGAGGACCATCTAGAATTTATGGGCCTGCTGGAATTCAAATTCAACCATTCCCCCTCGTTTGGCTCATTAATGCCATATTGGTGGTAGATCGTTTGAGATCGAGTTCTGACGCTGTGTCTTAGTTCCCCACCCACCACTCCTTGCTGTCTTACACGGGATATCTTATCAAGAACACTGGCCCTAATGGTCACTTCCTATTCTACTTGCATGACAAGAAGCCCTCTCATCCATGGGCGTGACCATTAAAATAGACTGGCCCTACGCGCAGTCCTCCTATCGCACCACTTCGATACAAACTCTTCTATATTCTTGCACTTTCTTCCAACTACTTAGAGTGCTAGGACTGTGCATTCTATGTATAGTCAGGTGGTTACTCCACCTGTGTGAGGCTTCCCTGCACCTTCTAGCCTAGTCCGCAGGTACCCCACAATTACCCTCACATCAAGTAGCACTTCATGTTCTTCCTTACATCATGTCTACCCAATTCCTTTGTCTCGTGAGGTGCGACTATAGTCATGGTAGCAAAACCACAAATCCTTCTAATGCAGTAATGTGGTTCCCTACCTTTTGTTCTACCTGGCTTAGTTTCTCAGTGCAGCATGCCTGTGTAATTTTGGTTTCCAGTTTGTTGATTTCTCCGTCCAAGATCTTTCTTTTCTTCCTCAGCCATACTTGATCTTCTTTGAGTTCGTGAATTTTCAAATGCCCTTGTTGAATCACTTCCTGAATCTGCATATGTCTGGCCCGATGTGGTGGCATAATTATTTCGTCCTGCTCCTTGTGAATTGTTCCAATTATGTGAGGATTGCTTCCTCCCCAACCTATGGCCTTGACTCTACCCATCATCTTTAGGATTTTTTCCATGCTCAGATTCTTGTACATGGCCCTAGAGGCCCATCAAATCGCTAGTATATGCTTGTCCCAATCAATTTGTCTGGCTTGGTGAACCTTATTCAAGATCCTGTGTACCCTCTTGAATGCTTGTATGTGGAACTTCTATGGTGCGCGACGCTTTTCCTGCTATTGCAGTTGGTTTTGAGTTTTGACCCTTAGTCTGGGATGTGCTTGCACAACACATGTCTACAGCCATCGACACAGGTGGGTGTGAAAGATGCTTCGTCCTAGCTGCCCAGCTCTAGTTCAATGTTACAGACTTCCAAACTGCAAGCACATATGTCTTCTACATTCACACCAATTTCCAATAGTCTTCATATGTGTACTCAACCATTGTGCAGGTGTTGCACACAACGCCCATTCTAGTGCATCATACCACTTCTGTTTTGGTACTGCAGTTTCAAATTTGTCTAGGAATTCATCCACTAGTGTTACTCCATCATATGTTAGCAGTTCCCTTGCTTTTGTCATCACGTGCTGAAGTGATCTAGTCATCATGTTGCAATTTAGCATCGTTACCTTCTGCAACCAGTTCTTCCAGTGTTCTACTTCCTCACCTAAATCCGAAGTGCAAGAACTGTTGCACACCATGAGCTTCTCCCATCTGCAATCGTGCTCACTTGATCTTGGTCTTGCACCATTATCTAGTAAATTCAATCTCGCTCATCATCGTTGTCATCATCATGCACAGGTTCAGTGTAGTGTTCTCCTTCAGCTAGATCTAGTGGAACTACTACATCTAGGGACATTTTCTCGAATATCATCTTCCGCTTCTTAAGGTTGATGATGCCATTCATATCAGTGGCCTAGTTTATTCCTAGCAATGTGAGATAAGCATTGTTGTCCTCAACAATCTTTATTACTTCAAACTCTGTCTGCATGCTCGTGCCTTTGGTATCAACTGTTACTCCTTGCAATCTTGTTATGAAAGCAGCTCACAAAAAGATAGAAAAGATAGGTCAATGCTTTGGAATTTAGCCTCTTCGAGGGGGAAACCTCCTTTACATTACATAAATGAACAATTCTTGGATGATTCAAATTAAAAAAACCTTGTTTGTATATATAGGAGTCTAAGGAGTCACAAGCTAACCTAACCGACCTAACAATAACAATATAAAGGCACAAAAATAACAATAGAGGGATTCTATGGGGCACAGTAATAGCAATATGGGAATAATAGGGGCACAACAATATTAATAAGGGATACAACTACAATAGTAATGGGGTAATCACTAGTATTGTATGGACCTAACATGCCCCTCTCCTTCAAAAAATTGTTTTCCTCAGCACTTGAGTAGTTCTAGATGCTTCTGTATAAAATTCTCATCCTCCCATGTGGAATCTTCAGTGGATAATTTCTTCCACTTGATGAGATACTCCGAAATTGATCAATTTCGTAGCTGTCAAGTTCTTTTTTCTATGACTGCTTCCAGTTTCAATATAATTTTTCCTTCTTCATCGAGTTCTGGCTATATTTTTTGAACTGGGAGATTGTTGCCTATAACCTTCTTTAAAGGTGAAACATGGAAAACTGGGTGCACTCGAGAAGCTGCAAGAAGCTCCAATTTATATGCCATAGTGCCGATATTTTGCAACACCTTGTATGGACCATAATACATTGGTGATAACTTAATATCCTTCTTAGCTTGCTCGAGGGACATTTGTTTATATGGTTGTAGCCATAGGAATACCTAATCACCTACATCAAAACTTCTTTCACTTTGATGTTGATATGTCTGTTATTTCATTCTATTCTGCACCAACACGAGGTTATCCTTTAAGAGTTAGAGGACTTGTTATTGATGCTCGATGTGATGTTCCAGTACTTGAACCTTAGAATTTTGTCTTAAATATGATGTGATGGATGGTGGCTAATATCCATAAAGTGCCATAAATGGGGTAATTTTTGTTGCTATATGGAAGTGTTATATCACCATTCAGCCAGAGGCAACCATTTGACCCATTGTGTCTGTTTATCAGATACAAAGCAATGAAGATATTCTTCCAAACATTTGTTTCCTATCTCAGTTTTCCCATCATATTGAGGATGATAAGATGATTTATGAGCTAACTGAGTACTGAGACAAGAAAATAATTTTATCAAAAAATTTCCATTGAAAATGGGATCTCTGTCACTTACAATAATCTTTGAGTTTCCATGTAGCGTTTGAATTGTTTCCATAAATGCAGTAGAAAATGTACTGGTTTTAAATGGATGTGATAAGGCACAAAAGTGTGTATACTTGGTAAGTCTGTCAACTACCACCATGATGACACTCTTTCCCTCAGACTTGGGTAAACCTATGATAAAATACATTGAAACCTCCTCCCAATGTTGGCTTGGAATGGATAAAGGTTAATAGACCTGGCGTCTTAATTGTTTCAACTTTATTTTGTTCACAAACCAAACATTCTGCCACAAACTTTTGAATACCCAATTTAAGGCCATCCCAAAAAAATTCCTTCTTAACCTTATGGTAAGTTTTTAAAAATCCTGAGTTCCCTCCTAAAGGAGAAGTGTGCAATTCCAGCCAATGCATTACAAGATATGGTCGGATTCATTTCTTCTCTATCTAGGCTTTGTTCTTGGAGTATATCCTCTTCTTTTGACCTTTCTTTCTCCTTTTCTTCTTCCTCTTCATAATCTATGTAGAATAATTTCTTCTTAGCACACTTATGACCTTTAGTGTATTTGCTATCACAATTGTAACAAAGCCTTTTTTCTCTTTTTTCTTCCAATTGTTGTGGTGTAACCTTTGTAGGTTGTGAAAGACTAGGAGAAACAACACTTCCATCTTTATAGTTGTGAGCGGTAGACTTCCTTGTTGCCATAATTTTACTTTCCACTATGTAAAAAAGCCCTTTTACTCTTTCCAAGTTTTGTGGTGTTTCTCTAACAAAGGTGTTGCTCTTTGTATCCTCATAATGTGCTATCATTTCCTCCGTGAAAATTGACCATGTAACAAGTTGTTTACAACAACAAAGCCCTTTATACCATAAAAAATGATCTGGTTCTAAATATGAAGATGTAATACATACCTTTTGTAATAGTGGTACACCATGTCGATCAAAATATTGCTCCATCTGAAGTAACCAATTTACCGGATCCTTGCCATCAAACTTCCTCATCTTGCTTTTTCTTGATTTTAGGAGCTTGAGCTTGAAACGACTATAACTTTGTTGTTTCAAATCTTTAAGTTCTAAAATTGTGACTTACAGTAGCCCTCTGTGTTCTCTTTCCAATGCCACCACTCTAATCCAAATTGGATTCTCCAAGGAAGTGTTATGCCAAATCTCTCACAGTGACCTGATTATAGACTAGTTCAGTAGAGCGAACTTGTACAATGTGCCACGTATCACTGTTTCGACCTTTGGCTCTGAAAAATATATAAAAGAAACTACAGTTTGTCCTCTTTCTATACCTTCTTACAAACTTTCAATATGATGCTCTGATAGAGAGTTATGATGATTTTCCCTAGGTAACTTGTTTGGAATGTAATTTAGGAGTCTGGAAAAAGACAAACTTCCTCAGATCATATCTCCACAACTATAGTGCGAAAAGCTCTGAAAATTGGACACAAGGTTCAGTGCGATTTCTTCTCAAATGGGTTTTTGTTTATACCTTTGAAACGTCATAGAAAACAAGTAATAGTGAAAATTCCACGATGACCTATTTGGAGCAACAAAACCCTAGAATTCAAAGCTCTGATACCAAATGTTATGAAACCAGCTCACAAAAAGATAGAAAAGATAGATCAATGCCTTGGAATTCAACCTCTTCGATAGGGAAACCTCGTTTACATTACATAAATGAATAATTCTTGGATGATTCAAATGAAAGAAAACTCCCTTCTATATATATGAGTCTAAGGAGTCACAATATAACCCAGCCGACCTAACAATAATAATATAAAGGCACAAAAATAAAAATAGAGGGATTCTATGTGGCAGAGTAATAACAATATGGAGACAATAGGGGCACAATAATATTAATAAGGGATACAACTACAATAGTAATGGGGTAATCACTAGTATTATAGGGACCTAACAAGCCTTCCCATGGGAACAATCTTCCGTTGGTTCACCATTCGTAATTGAATAGGGTACCACTACAACGCAGGCCTGCCCATGCGTTCCCAGGTTTTCTTAGGTAACACATTTGCATCGAACCCTAGGTCCAAGATTACCTGATCCATTTCATATTCACCAATCTGCACCGTCAATCTCATCTCTCTTCCAGTGCACAATTTGTGCTTTCCCAGTTTCTGGACTACGTGCAGTTCACCCGACCTTGTGTACCTAGTGATCAGGTCTTGTAGTGCTTTAATTGCCCTATTATTACGCAACATCTTCATGCATGTCTCTAAAAAGTTAGTAAGCATAGAAGGATCCATCCTTGGCTCTGGTTGATCCTTAGTACCTGAAGTAGAGGCCTCCATGAAGCTCTTCTTAGCTTCCATAAATGTCTCCTTTTTGTGTTCTAAGTTGAACTTAGGTTCCTTTGCAGGAGCCTTGCAAACCCATGTATCTTCCTTGGGCTGCTTTCCCTTATTTTCCCATGTGGTCGCACCACTTCTGAGCATCATGTTCATGTTGTGGTCTTTGTCACGGGGTTCATATTTCATCATTTGGATATTCTGAGTTAGAGGGGACTAGAGTACCCCTTTCTCACGCAACTATGTTATCAACATAAGACAATCGATCATTTCATGATCAAACTGATCACAATATGAACAAAACATTCTCATTGGATTAGTACAATTGCAGGCGTAGTGTCCTGGTCCTCCACAATTCTACCAAATCAATTGTCTATGGCCCCTTCCTGGCCCCATTCCTCCTCGTCCTCGACCTCGGCCATGAAATCTAGTTAGTGCCATCCTCGTAGTTGGGATGAGGCCTCGCATTTTGGTCTGCATTCTATAGGATGGGGTTCACTCCATCATCAACTCGTAGCTATGAGAAGTACGCTCGTCGTGGCCCTCCAATCTATAAAAATTACAAAATAGTTGCTTGGGAGTCTGTGTATACTTTTGCAACAAATGATAGTTATTTGTCATGTGCTTTTCCCCTATCTGACAGATCTCACACCAGAGTACGGGTGTCACACTTGGCCCTGCCTGTGCCTCTGGCCTCAAAGGCATCGGTCCCCCTCGTGCCAAGTAGTTCACAAATACTCGATAATGATCCTTGTCGTGGCCCTTGCCCTTTCATTTTATGAACCATACTTCCTTGCACGCCTCTGGCCGTGGTGCCCTATCCTACTTCAAGCTCTGCATTTCCATGTAGAGATTTTGTAGCTGTGCATGGATCTGTTGAACTCCTAGCCCCAGATCCTATATCAGTGTTTCATGCAACCTCACTGCCATTTCCAATGCTTCAGCCTGGGTTTAAAGCTTCTGCTATGATAGCAATGTCCTCAAGTGTGGTGTCAAAGATGCCACAAACCATGCGTGGTGTTGGACATCCATTAGCATCATATTAGCCTCATGGATTTTACTCTTCAGCCGCTGATCTAGATCCCACGGGGTCTCGCCTAGAAGCATCATGATCTCTTTAAATTTGATGATTGACTACGTCTCTGATTTCAGCTACCTAAATTCTCTATTCAGGGCATTCTATATCTTTGTTATTCCTGCATTTGGGTGATCATTGAAATGCTTGATATACCATGTCAATGCACAATCCTGCAGTGCACTCACCAATGTAGCTTTCTTAATGTTGTTGTCTGTGACCTATTGGGGTTCCAAAAGTGCTCTTACCATGAACCAGAACTAATCTGGATCCTCATTTCCTACTCCTCTAAATATGGGTAGCTTGATGCACTTACCATGCTAAACTGCGGTGTTGGTGGAGGTGGAGTGGGTGAAGATGTAGTTGAAGGAGGTGAAACAGGTGGTGGCATAAGTGGAGGTGGTAACTGTGGAATTCATTGCCTTATCAGACTGAATACACTTCTCAGAGAGACCCAAGCGAGCTCTTCCTCGCTCTCTCTCGAAGGTGAAATGAAGGGATTGTTTCCTAATTCCTCGCTACCTTTGTAGATTCTTTCGCTCTGCGTTGTTCCAAACATTAATGTATTTGCATCACCCATTTAATGTACCTACCTCGTCGTCCCTTGAGAAAACATCACTCTACTTCGTTGTAGCTCACGTTCCTGTCTATCGCAAACTCATTTATAAATCCCCCTATTATCTCGTCAATCCAATGGCCCACAACCCGCACAATCTTATCTTCTTATGTCTCTAGTCTGTGCACTAATTTGGTTGTCCACACTATCAGTTGATTGAGCTTATACCTTCCCTGGCTGTTGGATAACCTCGAGATCCACTCATACTGTTAAGAGGGGAAGGATGCAAAGAATACCTTGTGGATTTCTATATATACATAGCGACCCAACAACCTCTTCTCAGATATCTGTAGATTTCAGTTTTCCTGTGTCACGAACTCGTGAAGCTTCTAGTCCAACCAGTCTTCAATTCCATCCTTTGTAGGGTTCCAATGGAACGACATCAAACATCCCTTAGGTAGATCCTGGTCCTAGCAATAGAACCATTTGTTGGCTACGTGAGGCTCGACCCAGGTTTAGTAGTGAGTTTAGCCAACCAAATACTGGTACTACCAGCCCTTTCAGCAAAAATCCGCGGTGCACGGACTGCGGTCTCACCTGAGGTAGTATGGGAGGGTGTTGGAACGAGGTTTCCACACCCTAGGGATGTCTTGATGAAGTCTAGGGAGTTCGCGAAACGATTCTGCATGCTTGCGCTGCTCTGCGCAGCCGTCTGTCCTTCGTAGCTTGTGCAACTACTTTCGCGCAGCTCTATAAAGAGCACAAAGATATGTTGTTCTAGATCCTTTATCGTTACTGAGTTTTTATTACAAATCTTAAATTAATAGTGTGGGCCCAATATTCTCATTAATAATTAAACATTTATAACCAGTGCGCACAATCATAAACTGTAAAAGGTGCATAAATATCACAGAATCAATAAACATATAATATTTTAGAATTAACTTATCTCTTATTTATCCTCTGTTCAAATGCCATCCCAACTCTACCCTGCGCACTCAGCTGCAGGGATCTGTGCACATAGCTGCGGACTTTACCAGGCCTTTGCACACTTAGCTGCAAAGCCTCCTGCTTCTACTACCACCCAAGGCTCGGACTTATAGACTCAGAGTGAATTCCTCATTCAAAAACCCATATTACTTCTCAAATCTAAGACTTCCTTTTACACATAGAGCCTTGCTCTATTTATATAATCCCATGGTCTGTGGACCATGGGTAGGCCGACACATTCTATATTAAATTACATTATTTTAGGGCAGACAACCCTAGACTCTCATGCTCAGTGCCCGCATCTTGCGGAGTCTTTACATTACAATGACAAAAGCTTGGGCTTTAAGCCCCAAACACATGCTATGGGGGGATCTATTGCCCAACAAGAAGGCACTTTTCTAGACTTCAAATTCTCTTAATTTCTAATTTATACCGAACAAATTTCTAATTCTAAAATCTAGATGGCTCCATTAAGTCATAAACAAATGATTAACCTTTGGTGATGTTCCTACATCAAATGCCCTAAATGGAAAAAAATTGGCCTCTTAGTCAAATATTTGCAAAAACCTCCAAGATGTCAAACAAAGTGTTGTTATTGTTTACACATAATGACATGCTACAAGTTTAGTGTCGGCTTTAGTTTTCTAGGATCCTATACTTGATTTTGTGATGTGATACTTTCTTTTCCTAATGGAATATTGCACAATGAGATTGATGTTTGTAGTCCTCTTCCTTCCTCGATCCCAAATTCTACTTTGTAGTTGCTTCACCTATTCCATGATGATGTAGTTCCCTCTAGTTAGTAGTGTTGAAATTGATCACTGTTTCCTTATTGTTGTACCCTATCTCAAACATTCCTTTGATCGATACCATTAACTAATCAACCTCCATGTCCAATCTACTTTCTTGCTAACACATGTTTCTTCTCCCTTGCTGGATTAAATTATTGCTACCATCTATCCTCCTATACATTTCCCATGATTGTAGGATTTCATTAGATTCTTGACCATAGAAAAACGTCCTACATATTGAATGCAACTATAACAACAAAACTCATCCTCATTTCTACCTTTAATAATATATAACATGGAAAATTGTTGGCTCATTTTAGAAATAAAATTATGCCCCATATTTCTTGTTTGCAAATGAAATATATTGCCTTGAGATGTACTTATCTCATCCTATCTTTGGTTTCCTTTTCTTGACAACATTTGTTGTCCTTCTTCTGCATACTTGACTATGTTGTCAACAGTTTTCTTATTTCTTTTCTAGATGGCTTGTACAGTTTTAACTTCCAATGAAAAAATTGTTTCCATAATGTAGCTCTATATTTTTTTGCAGTCCTGCTCTTCCTCCATAATGTTTTCTACAGGAATTGCAAGAGTCTTCTACAATTTCTCTTCATTTCTCTCGCAACACATGGTTTCCATGCCAAATTCTCTATTATCCTTATGAAAGATTATTTACTAGTATTGTTTGAATTTTGAACTCGGGTTATGCCTGCACATACAACATACATGTTATTGGAAACATTTTCTCTCTCTTGAAGCTCTGCTACAAATGCATGGATCTTGTCTCAGGAAAGTGAGTCCTTCCTCGAACCCTTTCACTATATCCTGCAAATTCTTGGATGACACTGTTGTCATTGTGCCATGGAACAATGGATTTCTGCACATAAGAATTCTCATCCATGTCTAGGCATGCTTCTTCTTGAGATACTCCCATGTACCCTAGTTCATAATTTTCTTCAAAATCCACCCTCATTTTCTCCTTTCCTGCATGAGACAATGGTGTCTCCTCCTTCATAACAATAAACTGTTGGTTTTCTTCTTGTACTTGGCCTCTTTTCACCTCCTTTGGACTAGCTAAATTTCACTATACTAAGGGTTTCTCACCAACTCTACCTGCATCATATTCATCCCGAACCAATCCAGAAGCCTACAAAACATCTAGTTTCTTCTCTTTTCCCAATTTCCATTTGTTTTCATCCCATGACAAAATATTTCAAAATGACCCAATAAACACTCAATAAAAGAAGACGTAACCAAACAATTAAACCTCTCAGGCTAACACTTCCCCTCACACGCTTGAAGTGTTTTAGCCTAAGATTCTTCATGTTCTTCATCTACACTATCTTCATGAGATAACTTTGTATCTCCTTTCTCTCTAATAGTGCCTTTATGTTTTCCACCTTATAAATCAACTTCTTGTTGTTGTACCTTATTAGCATAATACATTTCGTCTTGAGGTTCTACATTCTCCAAATCCTTGGCACTAGTTCAGGTTCATGGTACTACGCACCTACAATTTCAAAATCACTCAAACAATTAGATAAAAACATATTAACTTATTCCTCCTCATCATCTAATGTTGTTGAAATACTTTCCTTGTTCTGGAATAAGCAAACCCTCATTTCATCATCTACATCATCCTCTCGTAGGACTTGTCCTTGTTCTAGTTCACAAAAGTTAAGTTCCACTCCTTCATACTCAACCAATTTGAGTTCTTCTAACGATGCATTCATGTTGTTCCTCAGCCTCATTTGCAATAGTGGCCACTTCATCTTCTTCTTACCTTTCAACATCCAGCCACCCCTCAAGGTTTCCTGGATCAAGCTTATCTTCTTGTTCTCCATTGGACAATTTGTCCATGGCTTTGATCTGCAAGAGAATTTAATGGCTACACATTTTCCTTTCTTGTAAAACCTACATCCACACACAAACTGTTATTTTTTTAAACATAATTGGTTTTCCCCTCTCCTTCTATCAACAACACCTCCTGTCGTTCTGGAATCTTCTCACATCGCACGAGAATTTCCAACAGTCTCTTGTGATAATCTATAAGGAGATATATTCCATTAGGTTTGCAGCCATGAACTATTGCTTCTTTAGGCTCATTTTTTCTCATATTTTCTTCCATCCAAACTTTTATCAAAGATCCTCTCCTTCTTTTCCCCAATTCTCTAGCTCTTAGGAATTTCCTCTCAAAATTATTTTGTTTGACAGAACATTTGAACCTCCTTATCAGGTTCTATTTCTAGCCTTCTTCTCTAACTTGTAGCAGTTTCATTAGCACATCAAGTTGTGTCCTCAACTTAGCCATCTCCTTTTGAAAATATTCCTTGCTTAGCTTCCTCATGCCATTTTTGTTGGCATACTTCTCCTCTCTATTGTGGCTTGTATTTGACCCTTCATCATGACCAGCAATGGTCACCTTCTTCCTTCTTTGCTTATGCTCCTTCATGTTCACCCTGAGCTACAACCTAGATGTGTAAGAAACCTCACCTCACTTATTACCTAAACACCTCACCTCCTCTTGGATATGGGTGTCCCTTGGGTTCCTCCTGTGGTTGTTGCTCCTCTGTTTACCTTTTGAGAACTTCTCTCGTTCTCTTTTACTTGAGGACTTTCTTTGTCCCTTCTTCCTTCTAGCCTGAGTTCAAATGTTTCTCTTTGTGTGAAGATTCTTTGCTGCAAGGGTTTCTTGTCCCATAATTTTTGAGAACACAATTGGTTCTCTCCTCACCTAGATCATCTAGTTTTTATGAGCGACACTTCTCATGCTCACCTTGCTTTGCACACAACCTTTATTGTATATGTTGCTACCTGCACTCAGAAATTTCTTAGCCAAACATAAACACGAAACCAATTATACCTAACTCGTTCTCCTCCTCCGAGTTTTCAATATCATAGTTCTCCTAGTTCTCCCTCTAGATGGAATTCTTCTCTTTATCTCCAACTGTGCAATTGGTTGGAATTATCTCAAGTTTGCTACAATCCTCTATCGAAGTTTCTCTTGCCTTTGATATCTCCTGCCACGTTCAGAATATGTCTTCTTGATATCCTATATCTCTGTGCCTTGCTCTCTCAACCTTGCTTTTTCAGAAAATTGTGAGCTATCATTTAAATAAAGAGAACAATTATTACCTCCTTCTTCAAGTGTCTTCTCCCCTGCACTAGATGTAAGATGCACTTGCTTGCTCCTATGTCAACAAAACCTTCACCGAAATCACCTTGTTACTATAGTCTTGCAATAGATGTAAGATGCACTTGCTTGTTCCTCTGTCAACAAAACCTTGACCAAAATCACCTTGTTACTATAGTCTTCCTCAATCTATACTTGGATTTGTTTTTCTATTCTTTTCCTCAAATTCCTGCTCTCATCTAGAGAGCTTTCATACCACAATGATAGCATGCCCCTCTCGTCTTTCTGTTTCTTTGTGCGGCACCAACGTATTTTCCTCTTAATTTTTTCGCCTTTAAACTTCTTTATACCGTCCTTTATAAAGCTTGTGTTACATTCTTAAGATTCTGGCTTATGCACTTTGATTTCTTTTTAGTCCAGAACAGCATCTTAAGATTCTGGCTTATGCACTTTGATTTCTTTTTAGTCCAAAACAGACCTTTGCTCTCTCCTCCTTTCAGGTCCACGCACCTTCGATTATTTTTTGCCTTTACCAAACAAAGAAACACCTTTTATATCATGATATAAGCCCTCTCTTTTTTTGCTGGCTTGACGTCCTATTAACTCCGGCCCTAGCCTTATTCTACGTTCTCTTTATTGAAACTTCTTGAAAAAAACCTAGATATTATACGAACTTATGGTCTCACATGGGGCCGATTTGATTGTAAGTTGGCTCTAATTTATGGGTCGGAGGTTTTCCCTTGTCTCGTGAGTGATTTCTTCCACAATATTCCTGGCTCTTAAATCTTTGACTATTCTAACTCTATTGTTAATGTCAGTTAACCTTTAATCCCGACTAACCTGACGGAGGTCAGGTCCGACCTTGATTTCGGGGTCAGGGATTGTTTGGTTTAAGAAAATCGAATAACGTGCAGCAGCTCTGACTCCCGATTACCACAAGCCAACGACGGCTTCGATTTGGGTTTTCTCAACGATTATTGTACTATAGACCATCAACCCACCACTCTTCAAACCCAGATGTTTATGAACCACTCGTCTTCACTATTCTTCTCTGAGGTATAATGAGACTAAGTCTGGAAATTTACCGTCGACATTGTGACTCACCCTTTTTCTTTTTTCTTTTTTTCTTATTGCACGTTTCTTCTTCGAAGTCTTGCCAGGAGAGTTACGTGGTCCCTTTACTTCTGACTGACGATCATAACCATATGCATAGCTCGGTGAAATTTCAATACATAAACTATATTCTTTTCAGAGAGTCAACACGAGCCTCGTAAAAGGACAATTGAGAAGTCTTTGGCCAGCCTGGCCCTTTCAATTAGAATACGATTGTTTGCAGGGACTGAACGTGAACCTCCAAATGGACAACTTCTCCCCTTGATTTTCTTTCGAGAATACATAATGCTGAGATAATTTGGTACTCTCTTACTAAGTTCCCAACTAATCACATTGAAATTTACAGCGAGTGTATGCAGAGGATTCATGCACAGATACACATAGGTGATTCAGAAAAACTCAATTTAATTATTAATCCAGGAATATGTACAAAGATATTTGTGGACCTCTTATCCGAACCCTTTATCCAAATGTCATATGGAGCTACCCCTTTCCTACGCACAACATTTTTGTACATTAACGCAGATTAGGAAAAATATATTTCCAACCAAAAAAAAGGAGTTCGACAACCTTTCGACATTGTAAAAGTACCTAACGCTCGTTATTTTTTACATAAGCCCATCTGGGAAAATTATTGTAATAGGTAGTGGTCTAGAACTAATACACCTGGCCTTACATCAAATTCTTCTAATTTTCAGATTTATTCAAAACAAAAGTTATCCTTCTGAAATCTATGTGGCTCAATTATTCTAACAGCTAAACGTTCAACAACTAATACACGGTGGCCTTACATCAAATTCTCCTAATTTCTAATTTATTTGAAACAAAAGTTATCTTTATTGTTTATTTTTGCAATGGGAAAATACCAAAACCAAACATTAACTGAAGAGTCAATGGTCTGTTTTATTTGTGTACTCTTGGATCTTTTGTGCACAAGGAAGGCTTAAAAAAAATACACAGAACAGAGTATTTCACCACCATAAAGATTTCCATTCATTAAAATAAAAACACTAATACATATTCATCCTCTTTGCTGAGAGGGATTTACCAAAAACAACATTCAACCAAAACTCTGTTTTCACCAAAGAATTACTCAGACATATTCATCCTCTTTCACTCAGAGGGATTCACCAAAACATTACAAAAGAAATTACTCTGCCTCCTTTGAAATTTTACACGAGTGTGTGTAAATATTCATTTACATTCACTGTTGTGTGAAAACAAAAATTACAGGGATTTACACATTTTACTTTTCACTGCTGTGTGAAACAATTCATGGTTTTGAAACCAAAACTACACTACCCCTGGTTTTCTTCATTCACTTCTCCTCCTTCTTCTCCTGAACTGCTGTGCATTCTTTTTATTTCTTACATTACCAAAAAAAGGTTTTTACGGTGATGCTGCGTTTTACCATTTTCTCATTAAACATTTCAAACCCAAATATTATTCATGCACACATTTGTGCGTTCTTCCTTTTTTTTTTTTCCGCGCTGCTGGGCCTCGCTGTGTTTTTTTTACACATATGATGAACAACAGAAAACCAAAAAGAAACATATAGTCAACGAGTTACATAACCAAAAAAAACAATAAAATTAAATACCTCATTTATATCTACCAATTCCATTTAATTCTCAGCATGGCGAAGGTACTTAGTAAATTAATTTACTGGTGAAAAAGAAAGCTTTACACATTCTCCATGTCTTGCACAGTGTACCGAGTTTGACCTTGATCCGACGGTGAGCAAACTTGGAGAAGATCTCGTTCAATCGGACGGGTATCGGATGGGGTGTTCTGACCGAACTTTACTCCACACATTATTTAATTTTACCACACCCCGTATGCACCTTCCTCGCGATCGGACAGTGGAGAACATTCCCTTTGATCGGACGAATATCAGGTGGGGGCTTTTGACTCACTTTTATTGTCCGAAAAGTGTTTGAGGATGATGTCATGCCAATCCACGTGCCTCCTCCAAATTGCATCGGAGCCCCTTCGTACGGAAACCACTTTACACTGAAGGGTGGTGCGATGGCTTATTGCCGGTTTCCTGGTTTGCTTCGGTGGTTTTGGCATGCGTTAAATGCTGGCCTGCGCGCGCAGTGAAATTATAATTTCAACACTCCCCTTTAATTTCAACTGCTGGGCATTCGGTCATACCCAGACACTTTCTCAACTCCTTGACATGCTGCTGTTACAAAAGAGTCTTCCT
>APFE031377372.1:50125-81429 GCA_000404065.3 Pinus taeda
ATTAATATTCTAAATAGTAAATAAATTATTGTTGTTCTTATTATTATTATTACTATTATTTATAATTATCATAATTAAATTATTCTTATTTATAGATTTAATTGTTAAGTAATGCTAGTTTTAAAATTTTTATTTAGTCTTCAATTATGAAAATAATTCATAATAATAATTATTAGTGTTATTAGAAATTAATTATTATTCCAATTAATATAATAAAATACATAAATAGATTATATTCTTAGTTAAAAACTGATTATTATTATAATTGATTTGTTAATATTATTATTACTATCATTATAAGTATAAATAAAATAATCCTTAAATTTAAATGATAATAATTATTATCATAATTAAATTATTCTTATTTATAGATTTAATTGTTAAATAATACTAGTTTAAAATTTTTATTTAGTTTTTAATTATGAAAATAATTCATCATTTTAATTATAATATATTATTATAAAACCTAATCCTAATATCTATTTTAATTCATATCGATATATAAAAAAAAAGACCTACTTGTTTCCTGGGAAGTTTTTAGGGTTCTAACCTTTTGATTAAGGGGAGCCAACTACCACTGATCTCGATACCATTGTCCCAATTGAGATTCTGTGGGTGTTTTATAATTTCAAGACCCTCCCTCATCTTCCTTCTTTCATGATGTTCTTCCCTTGGGATGATTGGGGTGTTTTCCAAACAAACCTAATGTTTTGTTTTTGAGGAATGCTCTGTAAGTGTTAAAGTATGATATCTTCTGTTCTTGATATCAACTCCATGTTCTTTCAATCTTTTCTACAAAGAATGACCTGTTTCAAGAATGTAAATTTTGCCACAGGAACAATTAATTTTGTAAACTCCATTAAGTTGTTGTATATCAATATCATCTTTGACAGACGTCATATCCTGCTAAATTGTTCTAGGTGCTAAGAACTGAGAAGAGTAGAAATATGGTATTACTGTGGATACTGAGAGACTATGTTAAAAAAAAAAAACATGATAATTCATAAGGACAGAAAAAGTTATATTCATAGTTGATGGTAGAAGTCAAAATATAACTCAGTACATAGCAACTAAGAACAACAAATGTGAATGCACAAGGGCCATAATGCTTTCATAGATCCCTTTAGTGGTAGATCATATGAAGCTCATACACATCTAGCTGTTGGAACAACTACAGAACTGAAGTAGATATTTTTTCACCTCCTAAGCTTTCAGAAATGGGGAACAACCCCCTTCACCTGGCACAAAATTACGAGAAGTTCTAGAAATTGTTTTAGTTGAATATTTTTGGGGAAAGATAAAAAAGATGTAGATGAGGTTATTTAATTGCATGTAATATGTAGATATAGAAAGGAATCTAGTGGGGAGGAAAAGAGAACATATTTACTAGAGAAGGATATTTATAGACAATTCAAAAAGCTAATGTTGATAAGGAAGCCTATAGAAAAATATATCCCAACAAGGACACCAATAGAAAAATATATCCTAATAAGGACACCCTCTAAGTATGTGTATTGATGTGCAGCGTGTATATCAAATACCACAATCATATTTATGATTTTTCATACAAAATGATAGAAATAAGATTGGATATTAATGTTGTGAAAATCTAATTCAAAGGATGAAGGAATATAAATGTCCAAGCAGAATGCATAATTCTCCAAAAACAAAGGAAGAATAGGACGTAGTGACTAAAGTTGAATAAAATAGGAGAGTAGGAAAGGAGGGAGTAGGAGGGATTTCAAGAGGAGGTAGGGACCAGGATGACCTAGGTCATTCCCGAACCAGGGAAAATACTTGTACTTTGTGAAATATGTCAAGGTCAAGCTTGAAAAGTTTTCTTGGAAATTAGGTAAGAAGATTTCATAACCAAATGGGACTATGATAAATCAAAGGTGGATCTTTTAAGTTGGATGATTATCAAAAGTTGTGCAATAATATTCCAAGCGCTCTACTAGAGAAATCACTTTACTGGAAGAGGATACTTTTCCAGTCTATGTTTCTTAGATTCGTAATTTAGAAGCTCCATTGAATGATCAGTATATGGATAGTAATTATTTTGCACCGGTAAATTGAAATTTTAGTGACACTTTTCAGATACAATATCCATGTGAGATGCAATTGGAATTAAAAAATGAAATTGGAGAGAGATGAGTGTGACTTCGATATGGCAGAAAAGTAACTTGGATGATTGAATTTTGAAATTAAAATAGAGAATTGTCATTCTGGTTGTTTTGATGTTTATGTATATTTCTCACAAGAAGTATTCAGAAAAATAGATGACAAAGAATTATGAAGGATTTAACTAGAAGAATTAAGCTTTAAAGCATCTTCTTCAGTGTACACACATAATGATAGAATTATGGTATCTTCATTTGCATCAAAGTGAGCTAAAGTTGGGGTTAGAAATCAATGCTTCATAAAGATGGAATTTCAATTCCATAGAAAAGGAACATAAGACAACAAACGTGTCATGTGGATTGTTGGAAGAAAAATTATTGAAATAGAGGATTGTGGTGTTAAATACATGGATTCTAATTTGGAAAAATAGGTTATCGAAATCTAATCAGTAATAGATGAAGATACTAGACCACATTCTTCTATAAAAATAACTCTAGGGAAGTTTTTCAACTGGGTTCTAAAGAAGGAAGTCCAATACTATTTAACTCAATTCCTTTGCTTACAAAATCTATTGGTGGAACTTGGTTATTATTTTCTGAAATTTCACAAATCCCACTAAGGAAATAAAATGTTGTGGTGCATGAAAGAAATAAAAATAAAATGGAAGAAAATATTGTTGAATGGAAGCATTTTTTAAACTTGAAGGAGCAAATGCTTGCTCTTAAATTTATAATTCTCACAGAATGTTGGGAAAAATAACAACTTATCTTATGTACTAGGAAAGGCCATGCAAAGAACCATTAAATTGATGGATTTTTTTAATAGTGTGTTGTGTGGATATGCCATCTTACTAATTCCAATCTTCATTTCATGGTATGTTTCAATGGAAATACATGAGAAGCGATATTTCTACCGATTCAATTTTATGATGGAAAGGTTTGGGAATGACCCGAGCTATTATGATACAAAACAAAATTTAGAAAATAGATGGGGAAAAAATTGAAAACCTTCATTATTATTCAATATGATTTTATTGTAGCCTTGTAGGGGGTTGACAGTTGATAGTTGTCTCTCAATAAACTAATTAGCTAAGATATGTGCTAACTAAACACTAATTATTTTTTATTGAACTTTCTTATCACTACATTTGGAAGGGTTTGAAGTGTTTGGTTCAACAGAACTAATCATGATAAGACCATGTCCCACTCTTAGCAATCAACACCTTCATCATACACTAAATATTCATTAGTGGAGATTGGGCTTGCCAAGGAAAGGTTGGTCCTACCCTTGAAGCTGCCAGCATTGAGTTGGTTGCTATCTAATTTTAGATAGTAATACATTGCCCATTAATATTTGATTTTATGCTTCAGAGGAGTGATTCATAATTTACACAATATATATGCCTTACATGATGTGTGTAGATTTATCTGGAATAGGTCATGCTTTGCATAGAAAAATTAGAGTAGAAACTCAACACTCATGTTATGAATTTAGATATATGAAACATATCCCATAGTCCTTTGTAAAAGATATTATAGTTGTTATTTTTGTAGAATTTTAGTGAGTTATCATACTAAATAACTCCCCTAGTTAAGTGTTATCATAAACACAAATGGTGCAGTAGGTGATTTACCTTGACTTTCAACAAAATTTGTTGCCTAATTCCTAAAATTGTTTGGAAGTGATTTTATTCCAATGAACGATCTCTAATCACCAGAGAAAATGAGGCCAGGGAGATGATATTGTATGGTTGCAGCCAAGAGTGGTCACCTAAGTGCGAGTGAGCTATCGAGTATGCAATATTCCCATCTCAATCTTTAGATCATCGATATTGCAGAGGTGTAGAAGCTCTTATTTATAGAAACTAAATCATCCAGGAAATATTGTGGAGTTATAAAATAAAGTTAAAACAATCCAAGTTTGATACCATTAATGTATCAATTACAAGTTGCTTCACCTCCTTGATGATTTGTGTTAGAAGAAGATTCTAGTTGGCACCAAAAGGGTTGTATCCTTAACATATTTTCAACTTTGCAATTGAAAATAACTATGATAATGATCATGAAAAAAAGGGACATTATAGATTGAAACCCCATTCACTGGTTAAATAACCCCAAATGACGTGCTAATAATTTTTTTTTTCTTTGAGAATTTTAAACAGGCCCAGTCAAAGTTAAAAAAATAAAGTGTGTGTGTGTGGTGGGGGGTTATTATATCTTGATTTGGTTCCAAAAATAAATTTTAAAATTGGTACTCATTTTTGGCTTCGACATTGAAATTTGAAATTAAACATTTTTAAAAGGTTGGCTACATTGAGGTGATTAGGTCATGCCAGCCCCTCCTAGAAGCCTCCATGTCCACTATAAAAAGAGACTTGTCTGCTCTCGAAGAGGTAGAATTGGCAAGAGGTTTTTTTTCTTTGAATTTTTGAAGTCTAGGGTAGAGTAGATAATAGAAGAGAGAGGTCAATCTTCTTGTGATTTTGGGTTTCATTTTTATATTTTTGTGTATGGAGATTCTCTAGAGAAGAGGATGAATTCATGTTAAGTCTAAGGTAAATTTTTGTGTTTTTTAAGGTTCGCATTAGTGTCATTCAAGGAAACCTTAGAGGATGATATTCGTTGCCTTCTGAGGCTAATATGAGGTCAACTACACATTGTTCTAAGGTCTACTACATGCACATTTGGGAACTTTTAAGTAAGGATTTGTTTCAAAATTATTTGGCACTATTCATTTAAGCATTGTGCCTATTTGAGTCTTGGCCCTAAGGGCTATCCTTTGGTTTATTTGAGACACAAGAACAACCTTTTTCTGAGATTATTTTATCCCTATAATAGGAGGGTATTCAGCTCATCTGAGGCAAAAAACCTAATTTTGCTGAACTCATCTACATTCTTCGTTGGAGTATTTTCCTATACCTGAATGACTAATTATTGACCTCTATGAATTTTTTCTAAGGTTTCTCTTACTTCTTACTGAGGCCCATCTCAATCCTCCTACAAAATATCACTTTGACTTAAATGTGGGCTTTTGATCTCATAATACTCTACATCCTTCAGACTGAGCATCACTTGAACCAAGAACATAGTGTCATTTCAAGGACTTCCCTGTATTATTTTAATGACAATTTTTAGGAATTTTCTTAAGCATTTCCAAAATATTACTCATACAATATTATTCCAAAATATTATGGGTGATACAAGACTTCTAATGGACTTAGAAAGGGAATTCAATGAATTCTTTAAAATCTTGGAAGATCACCCAACTTCACCTAACCAAGGAAATTCTTCGCAAGAAGATACTAAGAAGGAACGATAGGTAAACAATAGCTCACCTTCAATGGTTTTAGACTCATCCAAATTCCATATCAATTATGATCCCTATCTGCAGAAAGAGCACTGTGTCTAAGGGATTGATCAGATTATTTGATCTAAAATGACAGATATCTTCCTATGAGAAAGCCTAAGTATAAATTCATGTGAGAGCTTACAATCAGAAGTTCAAAGAACACAGTACCAGAAATAGGTAACGATCGTAGCCCAAAATTGAATCAGATAAAGGTTGATGTCTATGAAAATATAAGATGACACTAAAAATACACCAAAGAAAGAGAATCCACATAGTGAACTTGACATGGACAGCAAACCAAGGAACCATCCATTTGCACTATATCATATATTGAATCATAATAATATGAATTCTCTCAATAGGTGACCATTCTACATAGCCTCAATTAGGGCCCCAAACCTAAAACCCATGAATGGTGGGTTTAATAAAAGTGTTGAAGAGGAACTCTGTTGAAGGAATATCCTGAAAATATATTTGAAAACACTAGCACTCCAAGATGGAGAGTGAAGAATATAATTTTCAAAGGTACAACTAGGAGGGAGGGTTTAGATTGAGGATAGGTGAGTAAAATGAACCCATAAAGCCTTATAGGATACCTGAAATCTAGACAGAGAATCCCTAGAAGTATTAAAATTCATAACCTTAGTCTTAGCTTAACCACTAAGTGTATCTAGTTGTCTCTGTAGAGTTTAAGCTATCAGGAGAATGAGAGAGTGGGACAACATCATCAATGAAAAGCATCAGGCCTATTTTATAAAGAGTTTTTGTAGGTTGTATATGGGTAGAAGTATGTTGTATAGAAGATCTTCAAATAGTTGTTATTATCAATCATAGTAGCTAACTAGGAGCTAAAAAAGGCTATAAGTTGTTCACCTATGCCTCCCCTCATTTTTTTGAAATTCCATACCAAAAATGTCAAATAAATTTACCCATTGGGCCCTTATTATTCTCATGCATCTTACTTTTGGCTTATTTTGCAATTATAAGTAGCTAAAACGAATTCTGGATTTTCATCAAAGGAGCTACATTTCATAATACCTGCACTATCATCTGTAGAGGTACAATTAAGTGATGGATTACTATTACAGTTTCAAATTTGACAAAGGCATCTTCAAAAGATGCTCTCAAGTTTTGCATGTCATTCAAGGTTTTTGGAGGATACTTTTGACTCAAAAAAAAGAGTCTATTTAAATATGAAAAGGGATTAACAAAGAGATTACTGTTATAAAAAAAGAAGACTATACTCTAGTTGAAAACCAAATGGACAAAAATAAATAGAGAACCCCAGATGAGAACAATTTATGTGCATGATAGGAAAACAATGAAGGGTTTCGGGAGAGAATGATTGGACATCCTTCCAAGAACCAAAATAAATATTTAATTCTATTTATTTCATAATTACACAACTTAAAGGGAAATCACAGGAAAGAAAACAATAATTGAGGGGGTGAAGAACATCATAGAGAACATTAAGTAGATTGATTAGAACAAGACAAGACTGATCGTTCATGTTTATATTATGAGACTAGTTTTCTTCAATAGAAAAGAGAATTAATAGCCTCTAGCTAGTCAAAACACTAGACAATCATTGTTGTAATCCATTTCTTTCAACCTACTTCTAAAATGACTACCATTGGTTGGGTTCCCAACTGAGTAGTTCTGAGTCCCAAATAACTCATAAAGGGTAATAAAGACTATATGGAATTATGAGAACATTAGTTAGAGTTAACATAGCTGAATCCAAAGCCCAACATAGCTCAATCTTGAACCACTTTATCTAATGAATGAAAATCACATGATAAACAACATTGGATCGGACATGTAATTCTTCCATTATTAATTACTATATGCCATTTTGTTAGAAGAAGATTGAGATTTTATGCATCTTTCCTTTCACACAATACATGTATAGGAATATAAAATATTCCATAATAGGACTACAGGTTCCAACAATTACTTAGACTTATCAGCAAAGTTACACAAACCATGCTTGTAACCATAACTGATAGAAGATTCTGGCTTGGTTGCGACACTCATCCTAAAATTATGAATCAGGGAATCAAAACGCTCACCCTAACCTTTTCTTTTTTACAAGTATGTCTTTCAAATTTCTTTTAGATCTCCCAAGCTTTCTAGGTTTCCAAAGTTGTCCAATATTTTCATGAGGTCTAAGTTTACTTTTGCTAATATTTTCAATAATTTCCTGAGTATTTCTAATAAGTTTATATATAATATATATATATATATAATATAATATATATATATAATATAATAATATATATATATATACTAATATATTATATATTTGGAAGGAAAAAAAGACAAATAAAACCTGAACTAATTATATCAATTGTTCAGCTTTGGATACACATATGGTAAATGAATAATAAACAATAAATCAAAAACACTAAACTAGTAAAATATAGATATCATATGTACATCTGAGATGAAATCAAATTACATTTTCAGATTTCTTACGTAAATCAAATTTAAAATTTTTTTAATTTAAAATCAAATTTCAGATTTTCATCTCACGGTATTCATAAATTATATATTTTTCAATCAGGGCCCACATAATAATATCAAATTAAAATGAAAATATCATAATATTTCAACATGTCAATGATAATGTTTAAAACTTCGAAAAAAAAAAAAAAAAAAAAATATCTGGAAGGCTCCCCAAATCCATGAAAAAGACATGGAAACATAATCTAGATAGTTAGACTAATTGGACAAAAGTCATTGCCCTCGACATCCTCCAATGGAACTGTTACCCCTCATTTTAGGATGGGTAACTATAGCCAATTTTTCCTTTTGGGAAGCATCATTGTAGTCCTAGGAATTCCAAGTCGAAGAATTGTAGGCCATGTGATGTTATGTATTGTGGTGTCCTATGCCTATTATGGTATGCCATATCAAATCTGTTGACACTCTACTTTTAGGTTCTTTCATCCTACATAACATTGGAGGGATTAGGAAGGGAATACTTGGACTCATCTTTAGAGGAACCGTTAGTCTTGTAGAAATAATCAATATTGTAGTCCATCCCATGTCTTGAGTGCACCTATGTCCTATCCACATGGCCATGTGGCATATAGTTTGTATGCACTATCTGTTTGTGATATATCATTCATGTTACAGTTCTCAACATGGCAGTCTCAGATTTTAAGACATTTCACATTTCCCAAGGTAGTTCACAGATCCCAGCACATAGGATCCCAAGGGTCAAAAGTCAACAAAGACTCAAACGTATCAAGATAAATTTTACTTACCATGCCACATGGAATTTTATCAAAATGTCATGGCACTAAGGTGATATCCCCAATCAAATGTGGTTGTCCTCCTTTTGTGACACATGTAGACTTGAAGAAGGCATATTCAGGTCAATCCTTGGTAAAATGAGGCATGTGATATGGTAAAAGTGATCAACAATTTTTTTTCCAAGCAAACCATGTGCCCAAATTAGCAAAATCAACCTTAAAAGACAAGTCTTGGAACATTTCAAGAGGGATGTTGAGCAAGGAAGGCAAGTTTTTGGGCCTCCTACGAAATCTAAAATTTATTGCAAGTCACTTCAAACCAATTCCAAATGGAACGTTTCATTTCTAAGGAGAATCATCCTCCTCTTATGTTTGGGTCACTTTATTTATTTGTTGTTTTGTGACCCACTTTTGAGCTTGGATTATTAGGAGCAGATTATAGAGACATCAAAGAAATCCGTAAATTTATCCCATTGGACGATTATGCCATGTTTGCTTGAGGTTCCAATAAAACAATCATGCATGAAAAATAATAAGCTGGATGGAAGTTGGAACTATATTTGTTATAGCACAGGATAAATCTGTGAATGATTCCATGACACTCCCTAAGGTAACTATTATGGCAATGTCCCTAAAACTTGTGAGTCTTGGTCTCAACATGGTTGTTGTATGTTATGTTCTTCTTCTTGATCTTGGTGGAATCTAAAAAGTCAAGACAAACCTATTAAAATATCACATAAAATTATACAAATGCATCCTGTAATGGTTTCCCTATTTATAGGTAAATATACTATGGAAGATCGTATCTTAGCACTCTAGTAACGGAAGTGGCAAATGGTTGCATCATCATTTAGGCAGGATGGAGCTAGTGGTCATAAAATATGGCTTACATAGGAGTAATTGGTATATCTATTTATGGTTTGAGAATATTGGTCTTATTTCATGAAAGGAAAAGTGTCTGATGAGTTACAGGAAAAGAAGCAAAGCTACGAGTTTTGAAAAAATTTAGCATTCCATACAATCAAGTTATACATGAAAGTAAATTCCCATTGCATTGCTAAGATTTTACTTTTCAAAGACCAATCGAAATGTATGGATTTTTCCCATAATTTCTTTTGATTTGTGAGGAAGGATCTACACTTTAGGTAGCTTCCTACATGTTCTGATCAGTGTTGGATTCCATTTTCTAGATCGAGTTGTAGATTTTGAGATTTGTTTGGATGTATCTCAACATTTTGTGAGCCTAAAGTTTTAGGTTCCCTTCCCTCATTTTAGAAACATATTGTGCTCGTTCATGTTCGCTCTTCCCCTAACACTTTATACTCCTAAACGCAACTAAACATATTCATAGGTGTAGCCCTCCTACCAAAGAAACCAAAGTGTGTGTAGTCTATGTCTTCCCTTTCCTAGATCTAGGCCCTGCACGAGAAGTAGTCACCAACCCCCCTCGAGACATTGTGTTTCTCTTCTCAAAGGTTTCTCGGATGTGCTCAACAAAATAATTGGTGTGATGGTACAATTTCTTCCTCATCCATTAGATAACATCCCGCAAAAGAACTTGGAAATAACATCATGGACTGGACAATATCTTACAATGGCCTTTAACTATCAAAATTGAATTTTTCTGTAGGAAATCGATGGGCCTTGTAGTGTGTGAGAAGAGTGAGCAGATCATAGACTATTTGGTTTTTTTTAGTACAAATCCCAACTGTGATGTTTGTATGTTTCTTTTCAAAATGTGCTCCATTCTCTAATGGATATTAATCTCTCTAGGAAATCCCTTTAAATATTAATTTGACAACCATTTTTCTTTCTAGTTTGTAATCAATCTAGGTGCTTTAAAATTTTTGCCTATTTGTTATGTGATGTTAGATGAGCTAAATAGCCTTTGTGAATTCATCCACTGGGTAGGAAATGTTCCAGTAAATATAGTTAGTTTTTCTGAAGAGTCAAAGCAACCATGAATACTTCCATATTTATTAAGTGTGTGAATATGGGGTATGGTGTTGTGGGAAAGACCTACATTCTTATTTCCTACAAAAGAAACACATTTCCAACAAAATATGTACCAGCAATGTTTGATAACTTCAGTGCAAATGTAGTGATGGATGGAAGTATAGTGAATCTTGGACTCTAGGACACGACCGAGCTAGGGGATTACAATAAGACTAGGTCCCTAAGATATAGGGGTGCAAATGTCTTCCTCCTGCCTTTCTCCTTGATCAGCAAGGCTAGTTATGAAAAAATCTCCAAAAAGTGGATTCTAGAATTGAAACACTACACACCATCTGTGCCTATCATTTTGGTTAGGAAAATTAGATTTACAAAAAGAGAAAAAGTTTTTTGCTAGTCATCTCAGAGCTTCCACAATCTCAACAACACAAGGTGAATATATGAAGAGGAAAATTGGGGTTGTAGCATACATTTAATGTAGTTCTAAAGCATAACAGAATGTTAAGGCTATTTTTTATGTCATAATCAAACTGGTTCTATAACCACCAAAGTTAAGGAAACGTAGAAACAAGCAAAGAACATGCTTTATTCTTTAACAACTTTATCTATATCTGGCATCTGCAAAAGTTTACAGTTCATTATTCAATCAAAGGTTGGCAAAATATTTCCCAAGTACTTATGATTTTTTACTTTATGTTCAGTATGTTGAATTTATTGTAAATCCATATGCTCTTGCAAGAGGTCGTGGTTTTTTATTTATTTTATATCATTTCCTATTGTGGCTATGGATGATTGAGTTTTGAAATGTAAATGAAAGATCCTAGTTTTTTTCATTTTATATCATTTCCTGTTGTGGTTATGGAGGACTACTTTGAAGTTTAAATGAAATTTGGGTGTACATGCATAGGATACTATAATGAGAGTGGTCAAATATTTTTGTTTACCACGTCAGCTCTCAAATGTAGTTAAAGTAATACTATTAAGAATCATGTTCAAGGCATGGAGGTGCTATGCACTTTGCCTTATCAGAAATCCATGTAATTTTTTATTATTGAGTTTGGTTATATGGTCTCAATGTGCAAGATTTACTTTAGTATATAAAATATCATAGAGTATTTGGTTATTCCACTCCTTGCAAAATATCTACAATTTATTTTATGTAATTTCTACCTATAATTCATAGGTTTTAAAAGTAAACTCTACTTATTTTCATAGCTTAATGGGTTTTACTGATCCAAAAAAAGAGAAGGATTAAATGGAAAAGGAGCTAACTAAGGGTAACATCATCGTTTGGGTTCTCAAGCATATTTTCTATTCACTTGGGGATGAGTGAGGTGTAGAGGATTCTCACGATGGCCCCGACAACAACAATGTTGGCCTTCTAAGAATCTAAGTCTCTCATTTAGATTTTCTGCACTTGCTACTTTAATATAATAAATGGCCTCTCAAACTTAGAAAATGCCAATTCCATGCCTGCAAAGAGTAACAAAATGTAGCACAAAGAATGAGAACTAAATATAGAAGTGATTAAAACCTAAACATACAAGCGTGGATGCAAAAAAATAATGAATGTCGGACCAAAGACCTAAGATGTGTTCACTCTCTATGTCAAAGTTTGAAAATGGGGGAAATGCGGTGAAGTTAAAAATGAAACATAGCCTAGAAACATCAATCGATTGATGATCGGACGGGTTCGATACTGGGTTTTCTATTAGTAAAATCCTCATTGACAAATCTCTTCAACCTAATTTTCTCTCCCGCCTATGATCCCTTCAATCTATTTTTTGGTCCTACTTGTTGAAAAGTGAACAAACACTGATATTCTAGAACATTAGACAAAGATTGGGGTTGGGAGGGGTTTTGTAAAGAAAAATTACGGTTAATTTTTTTAAATATTATTATCTATGATAACCCTAAATAAATGAAGTTAATTTGATTGGACATTACCGATACAGTTTTATGTCTAGGTTCATATGAAACCTGTTATAAGGTTTATTGAACGTTTAATAGGGTCATCACAACAAAATAATGTCGCAATTCCATCCATTTGGAGGTCATCATTTCATATTAGATTGGTCTGACACTTTTACAAACTTTCATAGAAAATGAAGTTAAGAGAACACATAATTCGGTATGAAAGTCCCCGACATTCCATAGAAAAATGGTTCACTCTGACACTGAGTCATTATACATATTGATTCCTATGTCCTCCACTCCTTTTCATTCACCTTCACCTCTCCCTTTTCAATTTATAGATTCTGCTCTTATAAAAAAGGTTCACAAGTGTTGCCATGGAATAGGGTTTGCGCTATCAAAACAATATTAGTCGTGGTTTAAGTGAGATCTAGGTATTCTAAATTTGGTTTGTAGGTGAAGAGGAAGCAACTCACAAGAAGCTCTTGATGTGTTAACAATCACGACCACCAGAAAGCACTACAAAGGAGGGCTGGTAGTGTGTTATGAGCCCACAAACATGAAACTTCTTGAAGAAGGCCCAAATTTTACACAGTCATTTTCCAGCATTGGATGTCTTCGATTTTGTCAAAATTGTAGGGTTTTCATGTGCAAATCACTAAGTAATTCACCCTCAATCTCACAGGGATTGGCATAGAATTCAACACCATAACTTTGAATGTCTCTCCAAACACCATTGCTGCATGCTACTACAATCCCAAGGCCAGGGGAAACATGGTTTAAAGTTCAGGAGTTCCAGTTATAGAATTGTGATGAAATCTTGAAGGAAGAATATCAAGGGATTGATATGTCAGTGGGCATCCCCAGAAATTTCCTTAAAGAAAATTATTCCAAGTTTTTGATGCCAAGTTATTCAAAAGTATTTTACATGTGAAGGAAGGTTCAACATGGTCTACCAATACTACTTCAGGTTGCTACTTCACTGAATAGGTATACAATCCTTAGATATCCCTTTCTATCCCTTCAGAAGTTTAGGAAAGATGGCTGAAAAGGTTGAAGCTAAACTAGATACAAGTAGTACCCATGCTTTTCATGATGGTCTTATCAAATTGTTAGTAGCTGAGGAGTTAAATAAATTAAATAAGGAATGTCTTATCTTTTGTTCCTAAGCGAATATGAAGTAGATGTTTCTACTCCCTCTAGAATAGCTCCAAAATCTAAATATAAAACCCCTAGAGATGAGCAAAAAACTAGCGTAGAGCAATAGTCAATAACAGAGCAACCTATAATTGAAGCTTCTACAAGTACTAAGAGGAAAATAACCAGAAGATAGAAGAGAGAATAGGAACATAGTACAAAGAAGGGTAGATTGACTGACATTATTGAAGATAGAGAAGAAAACCCAGTTGAGCGGCTTGTAGAAGCGAACCCAACAGAAACCAAGAAGAAAAGAAAGAGAGAAAATAAATTATATTTTACTCAAGGAGAATAGGATTCGATTTTTAGGCCAAGGAAACCTGTCACAAGATGAATGCAGCGAATTGAGAAGATACTTGAAGCACCATTGAAAAAATAGAGTTATCAAAGAAACCATCAAAGAAAAAGAAAGGAAAGGAGGTCGTTTAAGAAAAATTGAAATAGAATTCCTACAATAATAGTTAAGGGAGGCTCAAGGCCAAGCCAAATTTTGATGAATACCAAAATGAAGTGTTAAAGAAAATAATTTTTTATGATGAAATTGCAGACAAGTCTAAGAAGATGATAAAAAGGACTTTTCCTTTACACAGAATGTTGGAACATATGTATAAAAGAAATAGTTGGTTACAGGAAGATAAGAAAATCCTACGAAGACAAGTCACAATATTAGGAATTCAAATTGAAATGATCTAGCCTGAACTCAGGAAGACGAACCTCAAGATTGTTGTTGAAGTAAATGCTACCCATGATATGGTAAACTCTTCAATTTTGTCTTAACTATACATAATTCAGTCAACTCATCCACATGTATAGTTCATATGATATTAGGAGTCATAAAGAGGCATTAAAATAATGGAAACTAGAAAATCTCAAAATTTTTGAACTTTTGTAGCAACTGCCCATAGTGAAGCCGAGAATTCGCTACAAAATTGTTGTATCTTTCCATGGAGGTTAAGACTGGTTTAAAGTTAAGAAAATTGCATTCTAAAGGCCTATGCTTGGCTTAAAAAAAAAAAAAAAAACACCAAACCTCAAGACCAGTGGAGGGAGAAAAAAGGTAGGATAAGAGTGGTTTTTGGAGTTTCTACCAAAGTTTTCTCTGAAATCATAAAAAAACTCTATTTTTCTACCTTTCGAAGATTTTTTATATTAGACATCCAAACTCCAGCTGAATTTCATATGATAAAGGGTGTCCACTTCACCATGATAAACTCCTATTTCTCACCATGCTAAGTTAGCACATAGCCACACTACATAATAGCCAGCTTGTCAAGACAGTCAACAAAAAGGGAAATTAAATCAATGCCTATGAATGGGTAGAATATGTAATGGCACTCCAACAAATCTAGTATGTGTTTAGCTTCAGTTATCTACATCAACAAAAACTGGTGATGGTTTTAAAGTTAGTAGAGTCCTAGTTGAATTTCAACTATTGTAAAATAGAAAATCCGAGTGAGGACTCTGTTAGTTAGAAGAAAAGTAGGAATAGGTATCTAGAATAGTGGATTGAATTTGTCCCACGTGGAAAGATATGTAAAGAGATATTTTCTCTATAAATAATTAGTTTTTTTACTTTGAGAAAGGTCGATAAAAAATGTGAATTGACCTTTTGTAATATTCGATCCTTTAATAGAAAATTTGCAGCAACTTTGTTCATGTACTTGAGATTCATGTCGTGGCCTTTATGGCCTTTTATCATCCTTCTTAATTTTTACATATTATCTTTATTACTTGTAAATCTTATCAAACTGCTCCAATTTCCTTCATTTACAATGTATGATTGTAGATGCTCATTTGAGTCACTTTAGAAGCTATAGATACCTTGCCTTCCATTAAAAAATATTGTTGACCATAATTTGTTTTAATTTGACTCCATGCCTAATGGCAGCAGTAATCATATTTTTCTTCACCTACAAAATCACAGAAAGAGACCAGAGTTAGTCATCTCACTATTTTAATTTCTTCAAGAACATTTAATAAACATTTGAGGGAGCCGTTTCAAATTGGAAGGACTAATGTCCAGTTCAAGTGGTCTAAAATAGTTACACTAGGTTAAAGGTTGAGTACGAAAGTTATATCATCTTGGACATTTCATTTCAAAAGTTGATTTCTTGAAGGTAGCAGGAGATCAGATTGTTCGGTGTTATATTTCTAAATTGGTGACTCCATTGATACTCTCGACTTAAAAGTGGCTTGCAAGAAGATTCACACAAGGAGAAATCTAGACCTTGATACACCAGAAATAGTTGATGATGCAAAAAATACTCTGAGAAAAGATGTTAGCTCATAAAAATCTGGTACTTAATTTCTCTTATGATTCATATCATTTTCCTCTGGAGATATTCAATGTATTGAAGGTATTAAATTTTATGAAGAGTATAAAGTTTCACTAGTGAGGTGAAGAAATGGTTCAAATATTTAGCCCCTAGAATTTTACATGATTGGGATGAATTAGAAGCCACTTTCTTAAGGAAATGGGGTAGTAAATTTAATCATGTATAAAATTTGACTAAATACAAAAATTTGAAGAAGGAAAACCATGAATTAATACACAATTTTTCAAAAGGATTGAATAAATTCTATAATTCCATTCCATCTCACATTAAATGTCCTCTACGAGCTACCCAATTACTCTATGTTGAGGCCTTTGATTATAATTTTTCCATCATATTAAGAGATAGAGGTAGTCTGCTACCTTAGCTGACATGCATAATGATGTTGTGAAAGTGGAAGTTAATATGGTTGTAGCAAAGAGATCTAAAGTTGGTAAAGGAAAGGTGAAAGAGGAAGAAAATCCTTCTGCATCTTCTAATGTTAATTTTGATACCCTCACGAAAACAACGGAAAGGCTTATGGATAAACTAGCCCTTGGAAATAATCCTCCTGTTGCACAACCTGAGACACAAGTTAGAAATACAAACTTCAAAAGGGTTCAAATCCAATAGAGACAAAGAGAATAGAGAAATTAGCTTGACCAATAGGTTAGGCCTCCTTTCAATCAAAACCTAGTATATGAAGAGGAAATGTGACTAGAAGTCTAAGAAGATACTATTCAGTGTTTGGATGAAGATGAAAAAATGTTGTTTTTAACAAAATAAGAACATGATGAGTCTTATAATGACCTGGGTTGTGATGAAACTGAACCACAATAAAAATACCTAGAAGGGTATCAACATGCTATTCTAGAGATGCAAAAACAATATAATCTAAGAATAAAAAATGCTCCTATACTTGCAAATAAAAATTAGCGTAAGAAGTATGCTCCAAAGATTGCAGAACAAAAGAAAGAAACCCCTAGGTAGTTCATAAGACACGACTAGTTTTTAACTTAGAGAATGAAATCGCAAAGATAAATATTATTGTCCCATTTGGAGAAATAATAAGGGTTATAGAATATAGAAATAAAATTGTTAAAATTCTTAACACTAAAGATAGATCATCTGATATTTTAAATTTGCAAGAATATCATCCTATTGTGTCCCTAGGGCCAAGAGCAGAAGATGATAAAAATGTAGAGGTATCACCTTTCTAGGTGAGTTTAAGCGTCCATAGCATGGAACTACATAGTTCTATGTTATATTTCAATGGCATCACACAATCTAATGCCTAAGGTCATCATGGAAAGAATGGGTTTAGACATAACTAGGTCATATAAAGAATTTTTTTCATTTGATTCAAAGAGGGTACAATACATACGTATAATCAAATATGTGGTTGTTGGTTTAAGTGAAATTCCTGCTGAGACTATACAATGGATACTATTGTGGCTGATATTCCACCAAATCTTGGCATGTTTCTATCTAGATCATGGGCTATCAAAGTCAAATGAACCATTCAAATGGACATGTCCTAAGCTAATATGTTGGTTTTTGGTGAACAAATGAGATTATAGAGAGAATATAGGATGGAATATATGGTTAGTGCAAGGACAAGCCTCAAAACATTCATGTATATGTAGTGGAGGCTAAATTGGGCTCATTTATACTCTTCAATGGAATCACCAACAACACAAAAAATCTCCATGCAGAAAAGGGGTAGGGAGTTGGAGAAATTGATAGGAAAGCTTAGTGGCACATGAGCTTTGATGGTGCTATAGGAAGAGATGGAGCTTGTGCAGTCATACGGATAATTAGCCTAGGAGATGAAAGTAAGTTTTTCTGTTATAAACTTAATTTTGATTACACAAATAATATGGTAGAGTATGAAGCATTGGTTTTGGGTTTAGAAGTCTTAAAGAATTTAGGTGTTGAGAAAATCTTTGTTTTTGGTGATTTTGAATTGGTCGTCAAACAAGTTAAAAATACCTATCAAACCAACGATGTTAGAATGAGAGGATACAAAATATGATTCTTGAATTACTGGAAAGTTTTGAAGAATACAATTTCACCATCAAGCCTAGAGAACAAAAAAACATTGCAAATTATTAAGTTGTTTCAACAAGTCTATTTACAATTCTAATTCATTCCAACAATAAATATGAAGTTGAAATTAGGCATAGGCCTACTATGTCTGATAACATAATAAACTGGTAAGTGTTTGATAATGATCAGCAAGTTAGAAATCTCCTGGAATTGAAAGAAGAATTTGAATCTATTCAAGTTGATCAACAAAACATATTTTTTGAAACAAAAGTCAATATTGAAGTTGTCTAGCTCAAAAACAATTCTATTCCAAAGAGATTGATTTCTCTCGAGAAGTTATATGACTAGAATGATGTGGCCAAAAACCCTAAGATAAAATCTGATAATGAGGAGGTTAAAACTTTTAATCTCGGTACTGCAAAAAATCCAAATAATGTCAAGTTATCTAAATTTATTTTTCATTATGAAAAACAACAATATATAGATTTAATGAATAAATGCACAAATAGTTTTTCTTGGAGTTATGATGATTTAAAAATGTATGACCCAAATGTTATTCAGCGTACAATACCAATAAAATGAAATGAAAAATTCTTTCAAGAAAAAGTTGAGAAGGATAAATCCATTGCATTTTCCATTGATTGAAAAGGAGGTCAAAAAGTTGTTTGAAGAAAATATCATAGTTCCATTGAGGTTTTCCAGGTGGCTCGCTAACCTGGTGCATGTGAGAAAGAAGAAAGGGGAAATTAGGATATGCATCGATTTCAGGATCTTGAATAAATCCTCATTAAAATATAATTATACGGTTGCCTAAATGGATGATATACTACAAAACATTGTAGGATCACAAAGGATGTCAATTCTAGAAGGTTTCTGGCACTATAATCAGATAGTGGTACATCATGATGACCAAGAGAAAACAACTTTTAACGCACCCTGGGGAACATTTATGTACACAAAAATTTCCTTTGGACTTATGAATGCAGGGGAAACTTTTTAAAGAGGTCTGGAAATTGAATTTCCAAATGATATAAACAGGTTCGAAGTGGTATATTTGGATGATATCATTGTGTTTTCTAAAAAAGAAGAAAAAATTGGAGAGAGTCTTTCAAAAATGCAGAAAATTCAGCATTTCTTTAAATCCTACCAAGCGTATTTTTTTCTCTGACAAAGGGAAAGTTTTTGGCCATATTATATCAAAGGAAGGAATCAAAATTGATACGTGTAGGGCTTATATTATCCATAAAATTGGTTTTCCCAGAAATAGAAAAGAAATCCAATCTTTTTTAGGCAAAGTGAGTTTTGTGAGAAGATTTATTCCCTAACTTTGCAAAAATTGTAAAAAACATCACAAAGATTATTAGGAAAGAATGTGATATTAAATGGACAGCAGAGGATAAATATTCATTTGAATAAATAAAAAGGCTTTTGCTCTGGCTCTAATCCTCAAAAATCCTTATTTTGCAAAGAATTTTCTTGTTTTTACTTTTGCTTCAGAACACATAATTGTTAGATTATTTTTGCAGAAAGGACAACAAGGTAATAAAAAACCTATTTCATTTTTTAGTAGAACACTTGGAAAGTATGAATTGAAATATAACATCATGGAGAAGCAAGCTTATGCTTTGGTGAAAGCTCTTATATATGTAAGGGTGTAAGTTATTCATTCACGCATTGTTTCTTATGTAACTAATGCTATAGTAAAGGACATATTAACTCAAGCTAATCCACATGGTAAAAGGAGTAAAAGGATTTCTAATCTGTTGGAGTATGATATGGAAATCGGGCCAACAAAATTGGTAAAAGGAAAATAATTAGTAAAGTTGATGACTCAACAAAATTTTGACTCTCTAAATATCAATTTTGTAGCCGAAAATTTGGATACAATTGAAGATTAAGAGTTGATCCATGTTGAAGAACAATTTACAATGTCAGATTGGTATAAAGATGTTATTTTTGTACTCTAAAATCATAGAGCTCCTCCTAAACTAACAAAAGTCAAAATCCAAATTTCTCAAATTGATGCTAGTAAGATATTGTGTTTTGAATAAATGTTTGTAATGGAAAGATTCAGGTGGAATACTTCTTAACTATCTATTGGAAGATGAGGCTGAAAAAGTGATTGAAGAGTTTCTTAAAGGTGATTGTGAAGGACATCATTACTAGAGAGAAACAAGGAATAAGATTCTTACATTAGGATTTTATTGGCCTTCAATATCTAGAGATGTATACCGAAAGGTTGCTTCTTGTCATGAATGTCAAATATTTGAAGGAAAAAGGAAGTTACTCTCATTTACTTCGAAACCTATTTTTGTGGAAGACCCTTTCCAGTAGTGGCGGTTACAATTTATTGGTGAGATACATCCTACATATTCAGGCCAACATTGTTGGGTCCTAACCGCCATTGGTTACTTCATAAAGTTGATAGAAGCAATTCCCACAAGGCAAGCTACACATGAAGTCATTATTCAATTTCTAGAAAATAACATCATCAGGGACAATCAAAATCATCACTGACAATGCTTAGGCTTTCAAACCAAAAAGGCTAGTAAGTTTTTGTAACCAATATAATGTCATTCTTTTTCATTCTACAACTTATTATCCCCAAGGTAATGGCTTAGATGAATCATCAAACAAAATCCTAGTTAGAATCATAAAAAACATTTTGTAGGAATATAAAAGGTGATGGCATTTAAAGCTTAAATTTTCTTTGTGGGCTGACAAAATTTGTACTAAAAGATCTATAGGAGTTTATCCTTATGAGTTAGTTTATGGAACTGAAGTTGTTTTTCCTAGTCCTCTTGGAGTTCGAGTCATCAAACTATTGCAGGGACTAGAAGAAGAACCAAATGCAATCCAGAGGAGGATCAACCAACTAATTACTCTACGGGGAAAAAGAGAAGAAGTTTACAGCAATCATCAACAATCTGAAAACATAATTTGAAATACTTTTGACAAAAACACCAAAGAAGAAAATTTAAGTCCTCAATACGTAGTTTTGAAGTGGGAGGCTAAGATTGAAGATAAAGGAAAACATGAAAAGTTTGAGGATCTCGTGAAGGGGCCATATAATATTTTAGCCTATCATGGAAATAATACATTTAAATTTCCAGAGATGGATGGCCAACTATATGTAGGAGGACCTGTAAATGGAAGTTTTCTCACACATTATATCTCTTGATCTAGTTGGAAGAAAACAATTATATATATTCCATTTTTATTTTTTCTTTTGGAGGTGTGGATGATATATTTGACAAGTCTGTGCCTGAAGTGAAGGCCATAAAACTTGGAGATTTTGTCATCAATTTTTATTTTTGAATAAGGTGATTGGTCTATTGGTTCTTTTCTACACCACTGGGGTGCAACATCCCCTTTGGAGCTATTGTTATCTATGATAATCCTAAAAAAAAAAAAAAAAATCTTTGATTGGTCATTATAGATATGGTTTTTATGTCTAGGTTCATATGACACATGTTATAGGTTTCATTCAATGTTTAATACAGTCATCATAATAAGAAAAGGTCACAATTCCATCCATTTTAAGGTCATCATTTCATACTAGATTGGTCTGACACTTTTACAAACTTTTGCAGCAAATGTAGTTAAGAAAACCCAGAATTCACTACGAAAGTCCCTGACAGTTCCGTAGTGAAATGGTCGACCCCAACACTTGTCTCACTATGAACATTTGTTGTTGTATAACATTTTTGTTGTAAATGATTGTTAGTGGTGCCAAATGTATTGAGTTGTTATACATCTTGATTCCTGTGTCCTCCACTAGCTTTCATTCTCCTTTACCTCTCCCTTTTCCCTTTATACCATTTGCTCCTAACAAAAAGGTTCACAAATACTGTGATGGAATAGGGTTTCCGCTGTTAAAACAAGCTTAGTCATGGTTTAAGTGAGGTCTAGGTGTTGTAAATTTGGTTTTTAGGTGAATATGATGCAGCTTACAAGTAGCTCTCGACATGTTAACAAGCATGGTAACTACAAAACACTACAAAAGAGGGGTTGTAGTATGCTATGAGCCCACAGACATGAAACTGCTTGAAGAAGACCCAAATTTTACACAGTCATTTGCTAGCATTGGTTATATTCGATTTTTTAAAAAATTGTAGAGCTTTCATGTGCAAATCACTAAGGACATCACCCTCAATTTCACAGGGATTGGGATGAAGGTCGGCATCCTAAGTTTGAATGTTTCTCCAGAAACCATTTCTCATGCTACTGAAATCCCAAGGTCAAGGTAGCCATGGTTTAAAGTTCATAAGTTCTAGATGCGAGATTGTGATGAATTATTGAAGGAATAATATCAAGGGATTGATATGATAGTGGGCATCACCAGAACTTTCCTTAAAGAAAATTATTCCAATTTTTTTGATGTTTATTCAAAAGTATTTTACATGTGAAGGAAGATTACATATGGTGTATCAATACCACTTCAGGTTACTGCTTCACTTCACAGGTAAACACTCCTTTGATATCCCTTTCTATGTCTTAAGGAGTTTAGGAAAGATGGTTGATAAGGTTCAATCTCAACTAGATGAAAGTAGTACATCTATTTTTCATCATGGTCTTATCAAATTATTAGTAGTTGAGGAGTTAAATAGATTAAACAGGGATTGTCTCACCTTTTTTCCTAAGTGGATATGAACTACATATTGTTTCCCCCTCTGTAAAAGCTGCAAAATCCAAATCTACAACCCCTAGAACAAAGTGGCAACCTAGAGTAGAGAAGAAGTCAGTAATAGAGAAACCTATAATTGAAGCTTCTGCAAGTACTAAAAGGAAAATGATTAGAAACAAAAGAGAGGACAAGAACATAGTACAAACAAGGGAAGATTGATTGACATCCTAGAAGCTATAAACATTGAAGAAAGCATAGTTGAGTAGCCTGGAAAAGCGACCCTGACTGAAACCAAGAAGAAAAGCAAGAGACCAAATAAATTAAATTTTACTCAAGGAGAATAGGGTTTTATTTCTAGGCCAAGGAAACCGGTTACAAGATCAACACAACAAGTTGAGAAGATACTTAAAGCATCATTGAACAAAACAAATTTATCAAAGAAACCATTAAAGAAAAAGAAAGGCAAGGAGGTTCTTCAAGAAAAAAGTGAAATCGAAGTATTACAATAAGATTTAAGGGAGGCCAGACAAAAAGCGATCAAGAGCAAGCTAGAGTTTGATGAATACCAAAATGAAGTGTTAAAGGAAATAAATTTTTATGATGGAATTGCAGACAAGTCTAAGAAGATGATAAAAGGACTCTTCCTTTACAAAGAATGCTTGAACATATGTATGAAATAAATATCTAGTTATAGACAGATAGAAAAATCCTAAAAAGACAAGTTACAACGCTAGAAAATCAAATTGAAATGATCCAGTTTGATCTCAAGAAGATGAAACTCAATATTGTTGTTGAAGTATGTGCTACTCCATGATATAGAAAACTATTTAATTTTTTCTTAACTATAGCTAATTCAGTCAACTCATCCATATTTATAGTTCCTACGATATTAGGAGTCATAAGGAGGCATTAAAATCATAGAAACTAGAAAAACTGAATGTTTTCGAATTTTTGTAGCAACATCCCATATTGAAGTTGAGAATTTTCTACAAAACTGATGTAGCTTTACATGGAGGTTAAGGCTGGTTTAAAGTTCAAAGAAGGTTTTTCTAAAGTCCTATGTTTAGCTTATAAACATCAAAAAGGACCTTAGAAGAAATAGAGGGAGAAGAAAGGTAGCATAAGAATGTTTTTTGGAGTTTCTACCAAAGTTTGTTACGGAAGTACTGAAAATGTCGTTTTTTCTACGAAACCATCAAAAGCTTCGTTTTTATACATTTTTGAATATTTTTTATATCAGACATGCAAGATTTATGTTAATTTCAGATGATAAAGGGTGTCCAGTTCATCATGATCAAGTCCTTTTTTTCAGCATGCCAAGCCAACATATAGCCACATCTATATAATAGCCAGCTCATCAAGATAGTCAGCAAAAACTGAAATTAAATTGATGCTTATCAACAAGTTAGAATATGTAATGACACTAGAGAAAATGTAGCATGCAGTTGGTTTCAGTTATCTACATCAACAAAAAGTGGTTATGGTTTTAAAGTTACTAGAGTCCTAGTTGAATTTCAACTATTGTAAAACAAAATTTCCCTATGAGGACTTTGTTAGTTAGAAGAAAAGTAGGAATAAGCCTCTAGACAAGTGGATCAAATTTGGAACAGGTAGAAAGTTATGTAAAGAGATATTTTCTCTATAAATAAGTAGTTTTTCGACTTTGAGAAAAGTTGATGAAGAATGTGAAGAACTGACCTTTTGTAATTTTTGATCCTTTAATAGAACATTTGCAGAAAATTTGTTCATGTACCTAAGATTCATGTCATGGTTTTATTGGTTTTCATCATGTTGTTTTAAGTTTTACATAGTATCTTGATTACCTGGAAATCTTATCAAACTACTCCAACTTCCTTCATTTACTATGTATGAATGTAGATCTTCATTTGTGTAATTTTAAAAGCTATAGATGCCTCAACTTCCATTAAACACTATTGTTAACCATAAATTTTTTTAATTTGACTCCATGCCCAATGGTAGCAGTCATCATATTTTTCTTCACCTATAGAATCACAAAAAGAGACCAGAGTTAGTTATGTCACGGTTTTAATTGTTTCAAGAAGATTTCATAAACATTTGAGAGACCCCTCTTAGACTTGAAGGACTAGCTTCCAGTTCAATTGGTCTAAAATAGTTACACTAGGTTAAAGGTTGAAACAACCCAACTCTTTTTAGCCCAGTGATAACATATACCAAAAGTTTCCTCCATAACTCAGGTAAGAGCATAATTAAGGGGAGGTTTTCCAAACAGGAGGCAAGCAACATCACATGCAGTCCTTCAGGGGATTTTATTTCTATTATTCCAAGGATTTTAGATGTTGTATGCCTTTACCTTTCACTCTTCCTTGACCTCTCAGACATAAACTATTGGATTTCTTATATTCCATTTTTGGGCTTACTCCACTAAGGAAAGGTGAAGTGGCCAAGGAAAGAAATATCCCGACTGCTTCAATTAGAAGTGTAGCTTCCACTTGGTCAATAGGATGTGATTCAATTATAACTGAAGCTTCCATTTGGTGAATAGGTTTCACTTCCACGTAGTTAGCTAGATCTACATACATTATTTTATATTCACTTAAATACATTATTTTATTTTCACTTTCATACTAAATTTTTTGTTTCATTTGATAAACTAACACCCTGATGCGTGTTTTTATTTGGGTTTGAAATATCATCAAAATAATAATCAAATTTTAAGATTATCATTTTTATGTAACAATTTTGTTGTTAAAGTTTATGGAGATAGATATATTATATTTTTGGAAAATTTGAATGTTATTTTTTACTAAAGTTTATTGAGGAAGATATATTGTATTTATGGATTTTGAATGTTATTATAAGGAAACAAGTTCATTTTCTTGAAACATCTAAGTGTAAGAAGAAAATATGTGCTCTTAACTTGTTTGAATTGAAAATATTTAAGTGTTCTTGCATATTAGGTTGGTGGAAACAAAAGAGAATCTATACTAAGGATTTAATAATTAAAAACATGCGTTAGTTTCTTAAAAGTCATATGACAAATTTGGAAGGAGTAGGGTACCCATCTTTAGCTTAAATATATTCAATTTTTTGTGTGAATGGATTTGTAAGACCCGATGATTTTATACTGAGAAAATGGATTCTACTCCAAGTCACTAGCATAATTTAAGTTGTCATAAGCAAAGTAGATGGTTTTCCTTAATATGTAAGCATTTCATTTTAAGCGGTGTGATAATGTGGTCTCAACGATGCATTAATATATGCAACAAGCATGCAATTTTGGGATTCTAGTGTTATGGTCTACTTGAGGCATGGGTGCATGTCGAAAAATACTCTAACAAGGGTTGAAGCGCTAGAATAGTTAGAGGGGTTGGAGGGTTGTGGTCTCACTTAGAGGTCTAGACAAGAACTTTATGTACCATGAGAAGTTGTGAACCTAAATTAAGACTTTTGACAGGTTGTCGGAAGGAAACTTTGTAGTGTTACTAAGTGAATATTCCTAGAATTGAAGTTGATACCATATCCTTTCACTACATCTTTGAAAGATGAAGAAGAAATGTGAAATATATGTGCAGCCCACTGAAGGAGTTGGAAAGGTTGTTGCAACATATATAGGTCATTTTTTCACGTTGCAAAAGGAGGTGTTAGAACTTCAAAGGTGACCATTGGAGTATATTTCTCATGGAGTGTTAAGGAGGAGCAAGGATTTGATAAGGAGTGAGCTACAAATATCTAAAATATAGGCCATATTGGGTTAGGATATTACTGTTTTTGGACATCCAAAGTTGAAGGTGCATTTTATGAAGGTGTAATCTAAGCACTTGGGTCCGGGCCACATCTTGTGAGTATCTTGGACTTTTGGTCTGTGTTAGTGATGTTAGTGAATTATGTTTGATGAGAACTAGTTAGAATTTGTTCCATGAAGGCAAAATGGAAGCAAGCTTGAGATGGTTTGACCATTTTTCATTATAAAGTGTCTTATGCCCTAGTTTTGAGGAGACAATTAGAACCATATTAGAGTGTGATGGGTTGTACCGTGGAATTAGGCCAACTTGCATGGGATGAGGTGTGAAGGTGCCCCATGAGTTGAGGAAATTAATTCAAATTCTCATCTATATAGAGTGTTTAGGATATAAGATTATTGGTTTTTTTGTTGGGGAATGGAAGAGGAAGATAAGAAAGAAGAGGCATTTAAGTTTGTTGTAAACTAATCAAAAGAAAGGAAAAATGTCTCCTATTAGTAGGATTATTCAAGTTGCCACTTCAATAGGGCTAAATTTTAGATGGAGCTAGGGAGTTGGCCTCCCAAAAGCATTGATTGGGTACCCTAGAATTTCAAGACCTAACAAATCTAGAACAACCAATTAGATAGATTTGTCTTGGGAAAAGGTTGCAAAGGTTAAGGTGAAAATATTCCCTTTTTAATGTGGGTTTTAAACCTTCCTTTTGAGAATGATAAAACCAAGGTCATGATATTCAAAGGAGGTCCTTGATTTCGCCAAAACTAAATGCCAATGTTTAATCCATGGTGTGATTCTTTCTATGTGAGTTTGGCCTTAAATGTTGAGATTTATCTTTGGGTCCAATTATGGCTATGTTGTTTCATGATCTATAGAGGATAAGATGGTTATTTTACAATACCCTTCCCTTGAGAACTAGTAAAGAGATGATGTGCCCCACTTTTTTGTCATAATATTTCAACCACAAGCTCTTCCTATGAGGATTCCCTTGAAGACATGGTTTATAAAGGATGTGGAATCATGTTGAGTCAAAGGAGGGGTATACATTGTAGGTGTCTCTAGATATCTTGACAAAGGTGAAGGGGAATGGAGTTTACCTCCTATTGAAATGCCTTCTATTCCACTATTCGAGGTGCTAAAGGGAACTAAATTTAAGGTTCATGGGTGAAAGCTCACAAAGAGCTTAAAAATGAGAAGGTAGGTGTGATTTAGCATAGGATTGGTTCTACAATGGTTGACTTTTTGGGTGCAATTTCGTACTAAATGAAAAAAATTGAAGCCCTACCACTTATATGTTAAGTAGATTATGAGAATATGTTTCCTAAAATTCAAAGACTGTCTCCATATTTTGTCCATGAGACCCATAGAAAATTTGTTCAAGTGTCAATAACTTGTGTTAATATCTCATCTTTGATTTAGGGCACCTATACGTCTTGAACTAGTGCTAATTAATATGTGCAAACTAATTAGAACACATATTTCATTAAATTTGGAATTAAATAGTGGATCTGGAATTTCGTAATAACCAAAAAACTATATTCTATTTATGTCCTTGTAATAAAAAATTTCCATATTTAATTAAATATGTGTTTTAGCTAACATGTATGTTAACTGATTAGATCATGGACACACAGATCAAGAAAACTCACTAGGGGAAGATCCAATTGTATTGAGTTGTCAAAGTTGGCCAAATATTTCATCATGGCAAGTAGCTCATTAGGGACCAAGTTCAGCAAAAGTTTTCCCATCTCATAGAGGCACTTAATGCAATGGGGACCATTTGTTCCTAAGAGCGGAAGACTGATCTAGGTTGATATTCGTGGAAACCATCCTATTCCACTAGGACCCCCACCATTATTTCTTTATTTTTTTTAGTTTCCTTAATTGTAGCACAATTTACTCTTTCTATCAGCTTTTCACGTCATTAACTTCTGGAGTAATTTTGAGCCCCTAAATGGCATTTGTTTTGGAAAACAGGAAAACATGAACCTTAAACGAGTGTGAGGGAGTGACATGGCATGTTATGCTAGAGTTCCATGGTGACATGTGGCCAATATGTGGTAGGTGCCAAGGTGTGCCAACATGTGCTAGGAAGTGTTGGGGAGTGTCACGAAAACACAAGGGAGAACTAAGTCAAATTAATGCATGGAGATTAATGAATAAGAGTTTGTGAAAATAATTTTTAGTGAGTTCTAGGTGTTCTAACGAGAGAGTGACAAAGTATGATAGGTAGCATTAAGACATGCTAGAATCCAACGCAAAATGCTAAGATATGTCAGGTGTTATGGTGTGCCAATGCATACCAGGGAGTATTATCAAGTGCTAGGGAAACACAAGGGAATGCTAGTTTCAAATGCATGGAAAGGAATGAATACAAATGTTTGATAGGGAGTGTTAGTGATTTGTAGGTGTGTTAAGGAGGGAGTGACAAGGTATGCTAGGTAGTGATAACGAATGATAGAGTGCCAAGGTGACATGGAAAGATGTGCAAAGTGCCAAAGGGTGCCAATGTGTGTGAGGGAGTGTTAGGGAGTCCCACATAAAAACAAGGGAGAAATACTACAAAATACATGGAAATGAATAGGTAAGAGTGTGTGATAGGGAGTGTGAGTGAGAAGCAAGTGTTTTAAGGAGGGAGTGATAAGGTTATATTCTAGGTAGTTCCAATATATGCTAGAGTTTCAGGGAAAGTATAGGAGTGCTAACATGTCTTAGGGAGTGCCAAAGTGTGCCAAGTAATATAGGGTATGCTAACAAGTGCCACATAGTGCTAGGGGATTGTTAGACATGCTATATGTTAGCATGTAAAGATGTAAAATATGTTGCTTAGTTATTTTATGGCCATGGTTGGACGTGAGCCTTTAATTGGTGAATTGTGAAGTGGGATGAGTTCAGATTGGACATGAGTAGCCTAATAAAAATTATAGGAAATTATTAAGTGAAAAAGCCATGGTCTAGTGGTACCAACTATAGCTCGGTCAAGTTTTTGTAGTTGAGGCAGGACTTGGTTAGGCTCCCAAGTCTAAACCAAAGTAAGGGTACTTGTGAGGGAATGATAGCTAAGGAGTGTTAGGGCATTCCAAGGAATGAGAAGGAATGCTAAATAGTGTCAATGCATGTTGGGGAGTGTTAGGGAGTCTGAAGGGAACAAAAGGGATAACTAGGTCAAAATTCTTGGAAATGAACAAAGAAGAGTGTATGTTAAGGATTGTCAATGAATGCTAGGTGTCCCAAGGATGAAGTGTTTTAGGATAAGTTCAAAATATGACTTGTAGGAGGAAAGCATATGGTTGTGATAAGGTGTGGACAAATAAGTTTCAAAGAAAAGGAGACTTTGGGTTGGGTGCAACATATTTTTTCCAATGACTTGATTGGGTTCCCAAGTCACAAAAAAGGTAAGGTTATTTATGAGGGCATGACAGTGAGGGAGTGCCAAGGTGTTCCAGGGAATTCTAGGACATACTAAGACATGCTAGACAATTCAAACATATGTTATGCATGCTAATACGTGCCAAGTGAGAAGGAATTCCAAGATATGCCAAGTGTTAGGGAGTGGTGCCAACGGATTCTAGGTTGTGTTAGAGCCATGTGCCAGGGAACACAAGGGAGCACTAGTTTGAAATGCATGGAAATGAATGAATAAGAGTGTGACAGGAGTTTTAATGAGTTATTGGTGTGCCAGGTGTCAAGGAGTGCTAGGATGTTTTAGGGAGTGCCAAAGCATGCCAAGGAATGCATGGGATTCTAACACGTGCCACATGGTGCCAAGGGATTGCTATACACGCCAAGTGTTATGGCGTGCCAAGTTGTAGACAATGTTTCTTAGTTATTTTACAACCATGTTTGGATGTAAGCCTTGTCTTCATTACTTGTTAATTTTTACAATTTGAGATTCGAAATGAGTGTCCTAAGATGAGTTATACGAACTTCCTAGGTGAAAAAGGGATAGTCTAGTTGCAGTAAGTGTAACTTGGTCAAGTTGGTGTAGTCAAGGCATGATTTGGTTTGGTTCCCAAGTGAGATGAGAGCTAAAGAATGCTAAGGAATGCCAAGGAATAAAAGGGTGTGCTAAAAAGTGCTAGAAAGTGTCAATTCATGTTGATGAGTGTTGGGGAGTGTTAAGGCATCACAAGGGAGAACTAGGTAAAAATGCATGGAAATGGACAAATAAGAGTGTGTGCTAGGGAGATTTAGTAAATTCCAGATGTCCAAAAGACAAAGTGTGTTAGGAGAATTTTATAGTAGGACTTACAGGAGGCAAGCCTTTGATTGTGATAAGGGGATGGACAAAGCTGTTTCGGACAAAGGGATATTTTGAGCTAGGCACAACACTATTTTCTCAATGACTTGGTTGGTTCCCAAGTCACAAAAAAAGTAAGACTATCTATTAGGGCATCACAACTAGGGAGTGCCAAGGTGTGTCAGGAAATGCCAAGAAGTGCTAACACATGCTAGAAAATTCTAGGGCATGTTCAGTGTTGTAACATGCATTTTATGTTACCTTTAATGTTCATGTTTCATTTAAGAATTACTTGAAAATATCTTAAAAAAAGATAAGGCAAGAGGGAAATGTAATAAATTACATATCAAATCAAAACATAAAAGAAAAAAGTATAAAAGAATTGGCACTTGCGATTAAGTGAAATTGCAATATAAATAGTTATATGTTAGAAAATTATATATTACGGAGCAATGGAACACATAAAATATTGCAGAAATATAAACACAGAAAATGCACAAAACAAGAGAGACACAGATATACGTGGTTCACCCAGTTTGGGCTACGTCCACCTCGAACAGCCAG
>APFE031377372.1:84555-95759 GCA_000404065.3 Pinus taeda
TATTTGTGTGTGTGTGTGTGTGTGTGTGTGTGATAGCAATGTGATTAGATGGTAATTGTGAAATGCAATGGGAATTTACATGAAGTTACCACTAGAATCACAGATTTCCAATTGCGATAAGCAGTTAATAAAGCGTTGAACATGTCAGACCCAAAGGATATATATTATGTTTTATAAGCCCCAGCGAGTCCGCAATCATAAGATAACATTTATATATGTTTATGATTTACACCAATTGCGATATGTGATGGCTGGACTCGATAGTTTATATATGATGTGCTTTATAAGTACTGTGGATCTGCAATATCACAAGGTTTGAGTTCAAGCACAAATTGAGAGCGCCGATTATGATTTGTGATGGTGATCTGGACCTGATATTATATATGCCATGTTTTATACTTCCGCCAGGTTCGCCATATCATAGATTGTTAATGTTTGGGTTAATACACCAATTGAAATTGTCGATTGCGATTGTAATGGCCAGACCTAAAAGAATGTATATCATGCCTTAGAATTTCGGCAGGTTCGTAAAGTGCCGAATGCATATGTATTGGTTCATTCGCCGATTGTGATCTGTGATAAAGATGTCATATCTGATGGAGTTTTTAAACTGGCTTAATTCTTTTTCCGTTCTGCTTTTGTGTACTTTGCATTAGTTTTTTCGTGTAAAGGAAAAAGTCAGTGTTAAAGCCGAATTTGAAGAAAAAGCAGTTGGTCGAGTTTCTTGGTGCTTCAACCAATTGAAATACACCCAATACATTCGTAAGCCTCGATTTACACAAGTCAAACACAATTCGTTATGACTAAAGCGAATTAACCATTATTAAAGCATCCACAGAGTCACTCAAGAGCCGATTAACAGTTGAAAAGCCAACACTTGTTCTCATCTTCTAAGTTAAATTAGTTTCCTGTTATTTCATGTTATTTAAGGTGTCTTCTACCCTCTGTAAAATTCTATAATAGTTTTACTTCAGATAGTTAGAGAAACAGTTTTAGTAGATTGGCAGTTTCAGAGATCATCAACTCTTTCACAAATGTATAAAAGGGGGAAAACTTACAGAGAAGGAGTTGTTGTATTCTGGAGAACCCAGAGAATAGTCCACTATATTCCTAATATAACTATTGATTAATGAAAGAACCAGAAGTTTCCATGAATTGTTGGGTATAATTTTGTAACCTTCTTTATCATGTGCCATCTTGTGTTTTCTTATTTCAAGTATAGTAATGAAGTTGTAGGTATTTATTTTATTATGTATATAAAGTTAAAATTCCTTAAAAGAGCACTCCTATACTTGAAGTTTTCACCTTCCTTTCTAAGTTATAGATAATAGTTTCTGTGTAAGGCGGCATATTATCTTTAACTTCTCTAAGGGTCACAGATAGTAGTTTCTATTAAGCAACATATTTTCTATGATTCAGTTCTCATTTTCATAATTCTTCTAAGTGACAGATAGTAGGTTTTGTGTTAAGCAACATATTATCTTTAACTTCTGCTTCAAGCTTTCTTCACTCATCATTTATATCTAGCAACAAATGGCGTTCTGAGATGTTCTTGTCATACATGTATTAATGGTTAAAGAGAAAGCTTTCCAGGTCCTTCATTTGAGAACAAAACAAACAATAAAGTGACAAATAAGTGACAACAAACAATAATTATTAATGTCTTAAGAACAATTTATCCATAGCCAAGAAATTGGTTTCTTAAGGTACAACATTACTTGGCGTCGTTGTTGGGGAGAGAAGACAAGGACGCTTTTCCCTGGGTTTTCAATATTTTCTTCTGGTTCTTTAGTGAGGAGGGAATATTTGGATGTTTTGAATAAAATAAATTAAATAAGAGCACCTTTCCTTGGGTTTATTCAGTTTGAAGTTGATTCTTGAGAATGACAATTTTCAGTAGCTGGTTATACATTCACGCCTGTGATTTTCACTTACAACATTATTTGGCGACTCTATTGGACTTTGAAGTTTTCTTTTCTAGGTTTTAATGGCTCATCTTACATTCTTAGTCCATAAATTTGATCCATTTGATTTTACTGGGATCACCTGCCATCCTCATGATATGCCTGCATTTTATGTTCAAAATAAGTATCTTCCAAAATTCAGTAGAAAGGAATATGATGATCTAGTTGAGAACCTCCAAGAGTTTGATGAATGTATGGAGAAACAGGGCATCATTCATGAAGATGTGAAGATGAAGTCATCTTTGTTTTCTTTGGACCTAGAAGCTAGGGTATGGTTCAGGTCTTTGCCTCATTCAAGCATTTCATCTTTGAAAGATTTCCATTTAGTATTCAATTCTTATTGTAGAACTTATTATCCTCATACGTTTCTTTTTGAAGGTTGTTGCGAATATGATGATGCTAAAGAAACTTTAAAGGCTCAAGATAATCTTGTTGATCAAACTAATGATTTTGTTGATAATATATCAAGCATTCAGAGAGGTTATAACTATATTAATCAGATCCTAACAAATGCATTAGAGATAGAAGCAAATTTGGTGATTACATGAAAAGCACCAGAGACACAGCCTATCCAATAAAAAGGAAAGGAAAATATGGAATCCTCTTAAAGTCAAACATTGGAAGATATGTGTAATATAATTAAAACTTTGTTAGATAGGTTGAATAAGTTAGAGTTAGAAAATAAGAATTCTCAGAGACCTACGTTATATGCAGTAGATGAATATGAACTTGGTATCAAAGGAGAAGAGTATGAATATGATGAAATAGATCCCATTCATGATCAAAATAAAATTGATGAATACTGGGAGAAATTCTCTGATATTATGCAGACTGAACTACATAAGAAATATGACTTGAGATTGACAAAAAGATCAAGAAGTCAAGAAAATAAAAGTGAGCAACAAGTTTCAACTTCCTCACTAAAGGTGACTCCACAAGAATCTTAGCCTGCAAAACAAGTTAATAAAGGAAATCAAGAGAGTATTTAGATGGAGGAATATTCAAACATGCATCAAGAATTTCTGCTCAACAGTTGAGAAGAGGAAGAAATAATTAAGTTGCAGGTAAATCCCCAAAATTCCTATTTTGTTAAATTTGATGGTCCTCCTATCTATAAAGAAAATCGTTTAAATGGGAAATAGGATGAAGCTCTTCAATTTGATCAATTGGGTGTTAAACCTACAGGAAGAAGCCAACAAGTGGGATATGTTGGACAACAATATATTGAGCCATTTATCATACCAGAAGAGGTTATCTTGTGTAAAATGAAAGATGATAAAGAGATTGTATATCATTGCCCTGAACAACATAATGAGGCTCGTGGATCAGAGTTAAACAATATATTGGAAATTGATCATATGCCATATAGTAATTAGAAAAAATTTCTTTTTCCTCCTGAGGTTAGAATTACAAATTATTTTCAATCAAAGCTTAGACATGAAAAGTGGAGACATCAAAGTGACATAGATCGTTCTCTTAAAGATGTTGTTGATTGTTCTGTTGAACATATTATCCCAACAGAAGGTTTATTTGAGCAAGAACCTTCACACATACAGAATTTATTTTTTGGAGCTGATCAGAACCATATTTTTTCTTATACTTTTTAATATTCCGTGGTAGATTCCATGGAAGAATTTGTCAACAGTTTACACATATCTTTTTGTGGATACACTCCCAATTTTTGTTGTGAGCTACTTTTATGCATTGTTTATTTTCCATTCAAGATGAATTGTTTTTTAACATTTCACTTACATAATGGTTCAATATTAGGCACTCAAATACTAACCTAGTACCATTGGAAGATTGGCTTCACCTGATGGGGATCAATCATATGTATATGTAGGAATTTGTACATAAATAAGCTCAGGCATTGAGCATTTGGTTTCCAGTTGCAGTTCTTCAATTTAATCATTAGTTGATGAATAAGGATGACTTTACAAGTTCGAAACTGGTTGGTAGAGGTGTCATACTTCAAGATTGTTAGGTTCCAGTTGTCAAATTTCAGCGTTTTCCCAATTTTGGACTCCATGCCAAACTAAGGCTATTGATCTATGATCCTCAATATTTTTCTCTCAAAACATAAGCATCCTATTACTGTAGATATCGACATGGGTTCACTGTGCAAAATTTTCATATGGTTAAGTTTGGTGAAGCAATATATGACTCCATTCCCAATGGATAAGGCATTGATCTGCAGTTCTTTGTGCTTTTGTGGCAAAAGAACTTTCCCTAGGTGGAGCAAGATGTTGTAACATGCATTTTTTGTTACCTTTAATATTCATGTTTCACTAAGAATCACTTGAAAATATCTTAAAAAAAGATAAGGCAAGAGGGAAATGTAATAAATTACATATCGGAATCAAAACACAAAAGAAAAAAGTATAAAAGGATTGGCCCATGTGATTAAGTTAAATCGCATTATAAATAGTTATATGAATCCATAATAAAAATATGTGTGTGTGTGTGTGTTTTTGTTTGTGATAGCAATCTGATTAGATCAAAATCATGAAACTCAATGGGTATTTGTATGAAGTTACTATAGGAATCACCGATTTTCAATTGCAATAAGTAGTTAATAAAGCGTTGAACAGGCCGGACCCGAAGCATATATATATTATGTTTTATAAGCCTCGGTGGGTCCATGATCATCGCATAATGTTTATATATGTATATGATTTATGCTAATTGTGATATGCAATAGTTTATATATGATGTGCTTTATAAGTCTAGTGGGTCTGCAATATCGCAAGGTTTGAGTTCAAGCGTCAATTGAAAGTGCCGATTGCGATTTGCGATGGAAATCCGCACCCGATATTATATATGTCATGTTTTATACTTCCGGTGCGTTTGCCATATCACAAATTGTTAAGGTTTGGATTAATACACCAATTGAAACCATTGATTGTGATTGCAATGGCCAGACCCAAAAGCATGTATATCGTGTTTTATAACTTCAGTAGGTCCATAAAGCGCCGAATGCATATGTATTGGTTCATTTGCTGATTACAATCTACGATAAAGATGTCGGATATGATCGATTTTTTGAACTGGGTTAATTATTTTTTAGTTCCGCTTTTGCGTGCTTTGAATTAACTTTTCCGTGTAAAGGAAAAGGTCAGTGCTAAAGCTGAATTTGAAGAAAAGTCAATTGGTTGAGTTTCTTGGTGTTTTGGCCAATTGAAATGCACTCGATACATGCCTAAGCCTAGGTTTACACAAGTCAAACACCGTTCGTTATGGCTAAAGAGAATTAATAATTATTCAAGCATCCACAGAGGAACTCAGGCGCCAATTAACAAAGTTGAAAAGCCAATAGTCGTTGTCATCTTGTAAGTTTAGTTGTTTTCTTGTTATTTCATGTTCTTTGAGGTGTATTTTACCCGCTGTAAAATTTTGTAATAGTTTTACTTCAGATAGATAGAGAAACAGTTTTAGTAGTTTGGTAGTTTGGCAGTTTCAGAGATCAACAATTGTTTTACAAATGTATAAAAGGAGGAAAACTTAAAGAGGAGTTGCGGAATTTTGGAGAACCCAAAGACTAGGCCATACCATATTCCTGATATAATTGTTGATTAATGAAAGAATCAGAAGTTTCCATGAATTGTTGGGTATAATTTTGTAACCTTCTCTATCATGTGTCATCTTATGTTTTCTTCTTTCAACTATAGTAATGAAGCTACAAGTATTTATTTTCTTATGTAGATAAAGTTAAAATTCCTTAAAAGAGCACTCCTATACTTGAAGCTTTCACCTTCCTTTCTAAGTTATAGATAATAGTTTATGTGTAAGGCAACATATTATCTTTAACTTCTCCAAGGATCACACATAGTAGTTTTTGTGTTAAGTAGCATATTTTCTATGATTCAATTCTAATTTTCATACTTCTTCTAAGTGACAGCTAGTAGGTTTTGTGTTAAGCAACATATTATCTTTAACTTCTCCTTCAAGCTTTCTTCATTCATCATTTATATCTAGGAACAAATGGAATTCTGAGATTTTCCAGTCACATATGTATTAAGGGTTAAAGACCAATTTCTTGTGAACACAATAAACAATAAAGTGACAAATAAGTGACAACAAACAATAATCATTAATCTCTTAGGCACAATTTCTCCACAGCTAGGAACTTGGTTTCTTAAGGTACAATATTGGGCATGCCGAGACATGCCAATTTCTAAGGCATTTAAAGACATTCTGATTGCTAAGGCATCCCAGATGTACCAAGTACTAGGGTTTGGTGCCAACACATGCTAGCCTGGAGTGTTAGATAGTGGCAAGGAAACACAAGGGAGCACTAGTCTCAATTCCATGGAAATGAATGAATAAGAGTGTGTGATATGGAGTGTTAGCGAGTTCCGAGTGTGCTAAGGAGGGTGTAAAAAGGTATGTTAGGGAGTGCCAAGGCACGATGGAGTGCTAGGGAAGCATGCCAAAATGTATCAAGTGCCAGGGTGTGCCAATGTGTGCTAAGGAGTGTTAGTCAGATCTAGGAAAACTTAAGGGAACACTAGGTCAAATTGAATGGAAATGAATGAATAAGAGTGTGTGACAAGGATTTTCAATGAGTTATAGGAGTGTTAAGGAGGGAGTGACATGTTATGTCAGGCAGCGCTAAGGAATGCTAGAATCTCAGGGAAGCATGTGGCCAAGATGTGATAGGTTTCAGGGTGTTCCAACACATGCTAGGAAGTGTTAGGAAGTGTCAGCGAACAAAGGAAAACTAGGTTAGATCAATGCCTAGAAATGAATGAATAATATTTTGTTGCAAGCAGTGTCAATGAGTTTTAGGTGTGCTAAGGACGAAGTGACATTGTGTGCTAGGTAGTGATAAGTGATTCTAGAGGCGAAAGCAACATGGCAAGATGTTGCAGGTTCGCGGTGTACCAATGCATGCAAGGGAGTGTTTGGGAGTGTGAGTCAATGACAAGGAGGAACTAGTCTCAAGTGCATGGAAATCATGAATAAGAGTGTGTGACAGAGAGTGTCAGTGGGTTCTAGGTTTGTTAAGGAGGGAGTGATAATGTATATTTCTAGGTGTTTCCAAGGAATTCTAAAGTGCCAAGGAAACATGCAAAGATGTGCCATGTGTTAGGGTGTGCCAATGTGTTCTAGGGAGTGTTAGGGAGTGCCATGGAAGCACAAGGGAGAACTAGTTCAAAATGCATGGAAATGAACAAATAAGAGTGTGTGATAGGGAGTGTCAGTAAGTTTCAAGTGTGCTAACGAGGGAGTGGCAAGGTTATATTCTAGGTTGTGGTAAGGCATGCTAGATGTTAGGTCATGTTAGGTAGTGGTAGTGTGTCTTAGGGATGCCAAAGCATGCAAATGTAGAGAGTGATGACACATGCCAAATAGTGCCAAGTCATTCTAAGATGCGCCAAGTGATATCACATGTCAAGATGTAAACTATGTTTTCTAGTTTTTTACTGCCACGATTGGATGTAAGCCTTGCCTTGGTAACTTTTTAAATGGGATGAGCTGGATTGGACATGAGTAGAATAAGATGAGATATAGGTATTTATTAGGTGAACAAGTCATATGTTGAATTTCCATGATAGATAAGAATTTAGGTTTCATTTTATAATATTTGATGCAAACACACTCAAGTTCCACAACACATTTACTTTAATGCACAACTAAATCTACACGCATCAAGGAATCAAATAATGCACATGAAAAATTTCAACTTTTTCAAACCCTTCTTCATTATATTACAAACTATAATACAATAGGCTAGACCTCTCGTAACAGGGATAGTGGATATTTACAATCACATTGACATAAGGAATACAAATAGGGTTTGTTGTTAGTCCTTTGAAAACCTATCTATCCTCAATAAGACAACACTTCACCTACTTGTTGATGGTGGCCAAAAAAACCCTTTCGGTCCATGTGTCGTGAACACATATGCTAGGTCCCCTTACCTCTCATTACGAAGCTAACCAAATCTTCCTCTATCAATGAGTTCAACAACTTTAGGTTCCTGAAATCGATTGTGAAACAAAGTATACCGACTAGATTTCTCCTTTGTCCTTCAAGGTCTACAACACTTAGGGTCTTTGATTATTTGTTCACAACTTCGTTTGAGAAAAACTCTTTCATCAAACACATTTTTCCATACTACGGTTCCAATATGACAATTCTACGGCTATGTAGGTTACCCTTCTTCTCGTTGAATCAATCCTTTGTAATAAAGTGAACTAGGGCTAGTTATTTGATACTTTAGTCGTGCAAAATTTGTGCATCCCTAGGCCCTATACACCTGCCCTTCTACTGGTCCCTTTTTTTTCATTCAGAAGTATAAGGTTTAGGGCTCTTCTTAGATTGTCACCTAACAACACTCCAACTATACTTGGAATTCCATCAATATGCCCTACCAAAATCAATTATTTTATTGACCTAGGGCCCACAACACTTTCCTTATATAGGGATCTTGAAATATTCTACCTATCAATGATTTGAGTCCTCTCAAAATCATTGTTCTTATGTACTAATTCCTTTGTTGTACAATCTATGAATAGATATGAACTACTCTTATCATCCTTTGAACAATATGTAGATGAATAAGCTAGGGTCACAAATCAGTCACTAACATTCCATTGACTAATTTTATAGGTTGCTTCAAATCTCCATCCAAAGCCTTGTATGAGGGCATGACAGCTTTAAAGTGCCAAGGGGTACTAAGGAATTCTAAGAAGTACTAATACATTCTAGATAGTTCCAAAGCATATAAGGCATTCCATGACATGTCAAGTGGTAAGGCCTACCAAGATGTTCCAAGTGTCATGGTGTGGGGTGAACACATGTTAGGGAATGTTAGGGCCATGTGTCAAGGAAGCACAAGGGACAACTAGTTTCGAATTGATGGAAATGAAGTGTTAATGAGTTCTAGGTGTGTTAAGGAGGTGTTATAGCTCCAAATCTCACTATTATGGTTTTTGATGCTGCACTCATGGCCTAGGGAAACCCCTCCTTCCAGACCTGGTCCCAAATTTAAAAAGCAATGTTATATTCCTTGTACGTGACATTGCCCTGAGTTAAACACGTGTATACGCAGGTATGCATATACCCAACCCGCGTATATGTATTAAAACACTTAAAAAAATATAAAACTCCTTATTTTCGGGCGGAGATCACAGGTTTTACCTGCTGATCACCTGTTAGTGCCGATGGCCCAACTGTTCCCAACCAACTCCGACCTAAAAAACTACTTTGGGAGTGGTATAAAAAGACATCAAAGGGAGGGCTTAAGGGAGGAGAGAAGAGAGAGAAAGGTTATTATACTGAAATTTTTCCCCTGACCAGGTCTGAAGACCCTTGTGCCTTCTGCACTTCCCCCATTTGTACAGGAAACTCTTGTTTCCTTGTGTGTTGATGTTCATCTACTAGTTATGGCATCATGGAGTGAGTCTTGGAAGGAGATATGCTAATGGCTTGAGGCTGGATGGATTCGGAAGGAAGCTTTGCTTGGAGCCTGCGAAAGGTTACTCAGGTGATATTACTCCTTTTGTACATTCTATTTGTCTATAATAAAGAAACACGTCTTGGTTCCCATTATGCTTCCTCTTTATGTTTATGATGTTCATGTCTGAATTTCATATGTGAACGGTGGTTTAAAGTTCATAACTAACTTCCTTCTTTTATAACATAAAGATGATTTTTGTATAAGTATTTGTCCATATACTGTTGTATTCTTTGGAATTGGTTGTTTTACAGGACAAAGGAGCGAAAGGGACTTGAAGAATGGTTTGGACCCTTGAGGAAATTCTCGAACGTAGGACCTAAGGTACGCCCTTCTTACTTTAGAATTTGCTTTTGATAGCATAATGGCTGTGTGAATGTGTGTTTCTCTATTTAGACAACTTTTAGTCTGCTAGGGTTTCCACCCAAAAGCCCTAGGGGAGCAAATCCCTCAACGGACTTGGAAACTCCACTGGGGACAACACTCTTGTTGTTCCTAGTTTGGGTGTTTTTCAAGCCGATCAGGGCTCAGTTGCTTGCTGGTTTGCTGTTACTATCTGGTCTGTTCTTGACTTCTGAGTTTTACCAGTTTCTTCAGTTTGTTTTTTATTTTTCTTGAAATATTTCATATACGTTGTTTTCCTTAGTTAAAAAAGTGTACGTACACTAGTTTCCTAAAGTAAACTCGCGTATACACAGGTTTCCTCTAGCACAGTCGCGTATACATGCAATCTGCACTTAATTACAGTCGCGTATATCTTGCAACTTTCGAGATGTATAAATTTTTGTGTCTCTAAAGTTTGTCTGGTGTTTTCAGTCAGTTTGAAACATTCATTTTTGCCAGTATCAGTTTTTTGTTTTACAGCAAGCGTCTTACTCCGATTTCTCTCTAATTATAAGGAGTATTGGTCTCGTTTTGTGTTTGCAAGCGTCATCGTCTTTTTTCTAAAAGCACGCAAGATTTCTTGTTGGAATCTTGGGTGCTCTGATTTATCAGAGCAGAAAGAATGTTATCAATCTTTGTGTTGGATTTTCTTTTGGTGACTTTTTGTTTGCTTGACAAAACCGCTTTTTGTGACCATTTAATTCTTTGTTTCATCAAAGTTGTCAATTGATGTTTTCTTGAAATTGTCTTTTTGATATTTTTTGGTCTTTGTTACCAAGGCTTTCATTGCTACTTTCAATTGTCAAAAAACATCTTTAAACACATTTGTTTTTGTTGAGTTTTCATTCATTGTATGGTGTCTACTTGCAAAAGTGTTTCTTGCTTATTGTTTCAATTGCAAAGTTTCAGTTTTGTTGAGAGCATTTTTGAAAAGAATTTTTTGTTGCTACTTTGAAGAAAACTTTGTGAAAAGTGTTGTTTTGCTTTCTTGAACTTGCTTTTCATTTGGTTTCCTTTCGGTCAGTGAAAGTGCTTTATGTTTGTCTTGAGTTTTGTTTTTAGTGTTTAGACGAAATTAATGGTAGCATTTCATATTCCATCTAGACATTGTAAATGGAAAATGAAAATTTGATAAGCAAAGCAACTTTCATTTCTTGTTTTAGAGTTGTTTTCAATCTTGCATCAAGCATATAGTTGTTCCATTAGGATAGATTTGCATCTCTTTAGGCATAAATAGTTTTGTTAACTTTTGAGTGTGAAGTGTGAATCAAAGAAAAAGAAAAGAAAAGTTTGTTTCATTAGAAGTTTCCTTTCGAACCCTGTAGAAATTACTCTTCATTGAAAAACAATGACAAGTGCACATGCATATAGTTAGGTTTTATTAATTTCTTTTG